>OX328132.1:60363150-60438708 GCA_946811695.1 Gonocerus acuteangulatus
GCTGCGGATTTATTGGACTATGTGAAGCAATGGAACACTACTCATGCTCCTAACAGTAATGTCAAGAATATTATTTTGGCTCTCACATCACTTTATAATGTTATTCATCAGAATCTGGGTAAGCTTTCTTCTTTTTCATTTTTCTCCTTTTTTTCTGTTAAATAAAAGTCTGATTCGCCACCTCTAGCATGTCCCCATCTGGCATGATTTGGAAAGGTTAAAACAAAAATTCTTAATATGCTCCCTTCAATAGAACAAAAAGTACAATACTAAGGAAATTTCAAGCATCATTTTCTCTGACGGGTGGTCCTATTAAAATATATGGTTAAATAATTTTTCATGAAATGTATTAGGGTTTTGAATTATGATCATCCATTCCCGAGAATTTATCAAATGTTTTTTTAACTATTAAAGAAAGTATACAAAGATTCGAAAACTTCTCATGTCTAGTCATACAATTTTTTGTAGTAATAATTTCCTTACTTGAAATGTAACCAAAATGTATATATCTTAGTTCATATGAGTGTCAAATTTCCAATTCAATCCGTCTATTATTTATTTACTTTTTTTTTTACTTCTTTTTAAAAGCAATTTAAGATATCACTTTAGATTTATTTAATTCTTGATATTAAAATACATATAGAAAGTATACCAGGATTCCTATTGATGCAAAAGCATGATTGTTCTTTTTTGTTTTTTTAATTTTGTTGATAAAACTCTGTTTTGGTAAGCGGAATCTGCTACTTAACAAACATAATCTTTTGTTTTAGCCAAAGTATTTTTGTACAATATAAAATCAAAATCTATTCATTTTTGTTGACAGTTGAGCACCAACAGACAAATATATTTAGTTAGTATACACAAAATAGTCCATGGAACAGGACATGTTCCCAGCTGCTTTCTTATACCAGTCCAGGCTCAATGTGTTAAACATTACAAACTACCTAAAAAAAGGTATTACCTGCTACAGTTCAGCAAACAAAGGCAGTGATCAGTTCTTAAGTGAAGTTCAAGAGTAGTAGACGGGCTCACTACTATGATAGTATTGAATATGGATTACTACTATTAGACTGGGGATGATTACTCAGAAAGTTACAAAAAAACAAACATGATATTATTTTCAATTTACTTCTGCCTAAGTACAATGTTCAAGTTTGGAACCTTAAAATGATTACGAGTTGGAATAAGACTGAGATGTGCGACCTAGATTGTGTAGTAGAAAAGAGATAGTTCTGGCAATTTATTCTTAACATCAAAAGAATTTTAACCTATATAAAAATGTAAATAAACATAAAATCACTAACATTGGCATATCATGCCAATAATGTTATTATATCGATCAATTTACAAACATCGTGACCAATACTTCCTCTCGCTTTTACAATGGTTGAAAACATTGTTCCCTAACTGAAAATTTGAACAATTAAGTCTGGATTTGGAGGAAAAAAACAAAAAACTTAGCGCTATTGCATCAAAATTACATCAAAATCTTTATGGGTATCATCAATTAAATTCCAATATATATTTATTTTTTTAGTGAGGAGTCAAATAATAATCTCAATTATCAAGGAACCTCCTTTATTTATCTGCCTAATATGTTATGCTACATTATTTTGTATTGCTTCTGAGCCTTATCTTGTGGTGATGGAGACGTCAGCTCCATTCACAAGAATAGCTCCTGAAAATCTGAGCAAGATAATGCCAGAAACATGTTGGCCAAGAGATTCCTTGAAAATGAAGATTTTTTATTTGACCCCTAGCAAGAACACAGAGTATATATAGGAAGTTGGATAATTTATTTAATCAAGATTGAATTGCAATTTATACAGGGTGTCCCCTAAATAAACGGCCAAACTTTGGGAATTCATGAAGGATGAAAAAAGAAAGAAATAATGTCCTTTGGCACATTTCTCGTTTTTGCTTTGCTTCCGAGAAAAAAAATAAAAAACAATTGTGAAAAGGCATTCTTTCATAATGGCAATATAAAAAATCATTAAAAGTATTTGTTTTATCTTCCACCCCCTCTACCCCACTCCCCCCCTAAAAAAATCTTTTTGGTCGAAAAAATTTAACTGACACGAAGTAAAGATGTAAGTTCAACATAATTTCATATAGCTGCTCATTATCAATTCTTAAAACATTTTAAAGGGTCTCACCGTGTTTCCATATGAAATCTGCACTGGCGTCTTTCTTGACTTTGATGTCATCATTTTATTTCTTGTTCCTAGAAATAATTTTTCGTCAATTATCAAACCTCTAACTGTACTCGTTTTGAGGGAATAAGGCTTGAAACCCCAAACTTCAAAGTCGTTTTTCTATGAAACTATACTAGACATTAAAATGAAAATAATGTGAATTGAAGCTATTGATTAGGTGTACTTTGTTTATTTTTTTCATAATTTTCGGACCACTTATAAGGTAAGAAAAAAAATTGTGAAGATTTGAAGGGCGGTTTTCCCTAACTACCCCTCCGAGCACACCTACCAAAAAAATCATGTAAAATCAGTAATGTCTCAACTATTATCTGTAAAAGTTTCATAGATGTGTGAAAGGTGCATCATACATTAAATTACAAAAGCCCTATATCGATAGGTAAACACTAAAACCCAGATGTATCGAAAATATCTCAAGTTACTCTTAGGACGTTTTTGTTATTTAAATATGAACCCTCACATTGCTCAGTGCATAATCTGTATTATACAGATCGAAAAACTATTGTCGTATTACAAGCCACTAAAATAAAAAATACTAAAAATCTTCATTTTCTACCAAAGATAACTAATCCTAATCACCTTTCACACATCTATGAAACTTTTACGGATAATAGTTGAGACATTACTGATTTTACGTGATTTTTTTGGTAGGTGTGCTTGGAGGGGTAGTTAGGGAAAACCGCCCTTCAAATCTTCACAATTTTTTTTCTTACCTTATAACTGGTCCGAAAATTATGAAAAAAATACGCAAGGTGCACATAATCAATAGCTTCAATTCACATTATTTTCATTTTAATATCTAGTATAGTTTCATAGAAAAACGACATTGAAGTTAGGGGTTTCAAGCCTTATTCCCTCAAAACGAGTACAGTTAGAGGTTTGATAATTGACAAAAAATTATTTCTAGGAACTAGAAATAAAATGATGACATCAAAGTCAAGAAAGACGCCAGTGCAGATTTCATATGGAAACACGGCGAGACCCTTTAACACTGGACGCATACATAATTATTAAAAAAAAATAATTTCTTCTACTAAAAATTCCCGATAATCAATTTAAACACTGTTCAAAGGTTTGCCCCCTTGCAGCAATATAGGCATTACATCGCACATTGACAGACAGGACGATATTTGTGCATTCCTCTGCTGTAATATGTTCCCTGGCCCGTCTGATGCAACAGATGAGGTGCTCCCTCAAGCCAAAGGGCTCCCGCTAGAAGAAATCTTTAATTTGTCCCCATGCAAAGAAATCCAACGGTGTGAGGTCTGAATATCGAGTAGGCCAAGATATCAGCCCACCATGTCTTCTCCTACACCATGGATAGTTAGTGTCCAAACAATTTCTGATGGCTTCCATCTTCCCAATCTCCATGCCAAAAGTACTTCCTCCAAAAACAGCAACAGTTTAGTATTGAGGAATGTGTGAAAAGACCCTGCGTTAAGTCGAGGGTTCAAAGAATGGGGACCTATTAATTCGTTATTCCACACAAAAACAGAGGCACACTAACTCCTATATTTTTGGGTTGGGGGATTCAAGTAGGTGGGGTGGGGGTAAGAGGGAGTGGGGGGAAAGCATATACTTTTAACGATTTTTATATAAGCCTTATGAAAAACTGCCTTTTTATAATTTATGTTTTTTTTCCGTTTTTCTCGGAAACGAAGTGAAAACAATAAATATGCCAAAGGACTGTGGCAGCTAGCGAGACGTAAACACTAACCTGGCCAGTGTAACCTTCTCCTGCTATCAACCATACACGCCCACCGTCAGTGTTGCCAAAGTATAAAAATAAGAGACAAAGGAATAATTTTACAGGGGGTACACTGCAAAGCAACCCTGCGTCACAAGACCTGTGAAGACCAGTGTGTTAATGGCGTCTATCTGTGCATGTGCTCTCCTGGTGTCTCAAGTTTTTTTATCAGACATTATTCATTCATTTTTTATTATTACATCGAAGAACGTTTTATTTTTGTTATCAGTTTTTTTTATAATTTCTCTTGACTATCTTTTAATTTTGTCTGCACATTGTTATCTTGTTTATTTTTCGAAGCATTATAGTGGACTTTTATTTTACATGTTTTATTTATTTTTTTTTTTTTATGCTGCTACCCGTACACTGAAGGACTTTTCTAGTTTCTTGTTTCATCCTGCTTCGATTCCTGAAGTTTGGCCGTTTATTTTGGGGACACCCTTTATAGAAACTTCAATCTTCTTTAGTATAGGGGTAGAATTAAAAAGACAGGTAGAACCTTCCAAATTTTATATCCAATTTTATTTATAACATTCTGGACTTCATAGTACTTCTTCAGGCATAATACTATAGTTTCACAAATTTTAAGTAATATTTGTTTTAAATTATCATAACTAATATTACTTAAAATTTGTGAAATTATTGTATTATGCCTGAAGAAGGACAATGGAATCCGAAACATTTGTGATCATATTGGATATAAAATTTAGAAGGTTCTACCAATCTCATTTAAGTATACACTTTCACCAACTTCATAGTGTATTTCATAAATATAAACTTATCATTTCATGTTATTTTATTCTGTTTTAATAATTATATTCTATTTTTTTTAGGAGTTGAAATACAGTGCATTGGAAGTTTTGATATTATTTTCAGTTTGCTTCAGCCTAAGTACAATGTGGATGTTCAAGTTTGGATCTTAAAAATTATTTCTCTTGTCACCAGAAATCAAGAATGTATAAATGACATTGCATCCACAAATGTGTTTGTTTATTTTTTGTTAGTTGTATACTCACTTCCTGAACATCGGACCATATCATTAGACTGCTTGGGTGGTTTAATTACATCATCAACCATTGTTAAAGATCTCATTTCACGTGGTAAGTCTTATGCATTTGGTAGAACTGACATAAATTTGATATCTTTATTCAATTATAGGAATAAATATATTAAATCTTTTTAACAAACTCCTTTAAATCATTTGAAATATGGAATAAATATTATAATTTTCACCATTCTTTTTTGAAAAATCTAATCTAGTTTCCATACTAGAAGGAAGTTTCCATACTAGGGGGGGGGGGGGGAGGTTGTTCTAGTTATTTCTATTCTTTGTTTTGCATAACACATGCACACAAAATAAAAAAAGTGGTATTTTCCAAAGACACCATACATGTATTCTTATGTGTGTATTTTGACACGCTGAATCCGAATCCGGAGTCTGTTTCACTCCAGCACATCAGGTTTAAGAGCATTTACAGGTAAAATTTTGAATGAAGTTGCTCAAGAAGAAATAACTAAAGCTTCCATGGTTTTGAGAGTTGCTGAATTCAAATACAATGTCTGTTTCCCCTCATCGGCTCAAAATCAAGGTAATTTCAAGGGCAAATGTATTTATTTTGCAAAACATGAATCTGCAGTCAAAAATTTCTTTTTGCAATGTTTTCCTTTATTGACGACTTCATTCAAAATTTGACCTGTAAATGCTCTTAAACCTGATGTGCTTGAGTGAAACAGACTCCGGATTCGGATTCAGCGTGTCAAAATACACACTTAAGAATACATGTATGGTGTCTTGGTTTGTAAACCTGGCGTGCTAGAGTGAAACAGACTCAGGCTTCAGAGTCAGTATGTCGAAATACATAAGAATTAATGTATTATGTCTTTGAAAATACCACTTTTTTTTTTGTTTTGTGTGCCTGTGTAATTTGTCCATATTTAATCAGATTGTGTCACTAACTGTGAGTATATTTCTTATGATTTTGTTATAATGATGAGTGAAGCAACACTTCCAAGAATTATGCTTCTGAACCCAATTACTCCTATTTATTTTATATTTTCAGTACTACATATAATACTCATAGGATTCCATTATTTTTAGGAGGAATTTTATATTTACTGGATGTTTTATTGAATAGTAACACGCCTGTAGTAAGAATAAAATCAGCAGAAATTTTGGGTAAACTTGTTGATGATAAAATATCAGGGCCTCGCATTAAAATTGCCATTGCTCATGTTTTACCCCCAATAGTATGTGATCTAATGAGAGATTCTCCACAAGTTGCTGTAAATCTTCTTGAAACTTACCAGGAAAATCCTGAAATCATTTGGACTGAAGATGACCGCAAACAAGTATCATCCCTTGTATCAGAATATGTATTCACGTAAGTAAAAGTTCTTATATGATTTGAACCTCAATGCTTTCAATGTGTGCCAGAGTTTGAAATGGGAAACATAAATACTACTACTTTGAAATTGGAAACATAAATACTAAATATATATTATTCCTTCCCAAATATACATACATATATATATATATATATATATATATATATATATATATATATATATATATATATATATAATAATACCTGTTTTTTTTTATATTTAAATTTAAAAGAAAAAGAACCACGTTGGGTCGCCGAAATGTTAAATTATATATTATTATTAAAAAAATATTTAGTTTTAAGAGAAAGCCCCACGTTGGCTTGCCAAAATGTTATACAATAATTTATTCAGAATATTTATATTTAAAAGAAAAAGCATGTTGGCTTGGTCTAAATGTAATATATAATTAAATTGTTTATTAATTATTTAATGCCTGCTTTGCCCACTTGTCATTTTCTTGCCGAGCAACATGCCCTACCCAGGTCCACTTGATCCTCTTTATATGCAGTTAGATGTCCTTCATGCCTGTCTGTAAATTTGTATTTGCTATATTTTGCTTCCTTACTACGTTGAGAATACACCATTCTGTCGAACGTTGCCATATTTGTAATTTGCTTTCCTGGGCCTTGGTAAGAGACCATGTTTGGCATATGACCGGAAAGACACATTGTTTGAAGGCAAGCCTCTTCCACTCCATGCTAAAATTCCCCTTCATAATAAATTTCAGTGCCCAATACTTCTTCCAGGCTGGAGATGTTCTCCTCCGGATCTCTTTTGCTGTACTATTTTGAAAGGAAACAAATTGGCCCAGGTACATATACTTCAAAATGTTTCCATCTAGCACTACCTCTATTTTTTCTCAGTTGGTCATAATTTTTGTTTGGAGTAGTTCAGCCTTAAGCCCACTTTCTTTCTTGTACTCGCCCAAAAGTTCACCTAACAGACTTATTCAATTTTTTAGGTTCTCTACCAGGAAGACTATGTCATCAGCAAACTTGAAGCTACTTAGCTTTGTGCCATTTATAGTTATACCAAAGTTTTCCAGTTTGGGGCATCTCCTACTGACCATTTCCAAACGATTTATAAAAAGAGTTGGTGATGCGTTGTCTCCCTGCCGAACACTTTTTTTCACAGAGAAAGTAGGCCCAATAAGGTTCGTCGCTATAAAGACTTCATTTCCTTGGTAGAGATCTCTTAGAACCTTAATCTAGGCCGCTTCGACCCCAAACTATTCCAGGGCTTCGAAAATAATGGAATGCTTTACTGAGTCAAAGGCTTTCCTAAAGTCAATAAAGCAGAGATATAAGGTCTGATTGTACTCCTTCGACTTTTTAATAATTTGATTGAGTGCTTGAAGATGGTCGAATAAAATTTTTGTTGTTATTTACGTCTGTAGATGTATGTTTATTAGCTGGCTTCTTAGACCTTGGCTGGTTAGCTGCTCCTTTTGCACATATCTCTTCAAGCCTAAACTTGTAGAAATTGGGATACTTAGGGGAATACTGTAGAGGTATCTGATTCTTGATCATACGGCACATTGGGGAGATACAGTGGTCAATACTATTTTCTGGTCGCCTGCTTTCCCCTTTTGCAGGTATCCATTAATAAATTAATTAAAGGTTGGATGGGCCTGGGGGCGGACCTGGACCCTGAATCCAACCCTTAACGATGACACTAGAATATATAATCTTCAGTGCATGCCTGAGTTTTGAATTAAGGTCCTCCTGAACATTAATCGGGTGCTCTCCCACTGAGCTGCAGGTAACTCATAATAATTTCTAATGAGATATAGATGTCAGATTTTTCTTCCATAGACCAAATAAGTTAACCTGAGGCTACTGTTTTTTTTTTTTTCAATTGAAGATTTTCAAAATTTAAAGTACTATGAATTTGGCTAGTTCCTTTTCTCTTCATGTGTTTCGAAAATTGGCCTTTATTCAAGTATGGTTCCAGCATAAATGCAACAATGTCTCCTGATCTGCCTAGGTTCCCTTTAGCTGAAATTGAGATTTCTGTGGATTGCCCATTGTACACAATAAAGTCTAAAATTAACCCTGTTTTGCAATCATAATTGTAAAATAAATGTTTTTATTCTAAATCGGCTTCTTTTGGAAGGTAATATAGTGTTTGAAATAGACTCTTCCCTTGAAGAGGAGAAGTCTCTCATCAAATTTAATTAGGTTAATTTTAGACAACACACAATTTCTCCCCCAGATTTAATGCAGATTTGAATTGAGCCTTCATGTGATTTAACACTATCCGAATTTTGTAGATGGCATCTTTGCTTGAAAGTTGAAAGTAAATTTATATTTTTTACTTCTTGGTCTTCTTATTGACCAGGAAAATGGTCTTTTCCCTCCAATTGGTTTTTCGTCTCCTGAAGAACTTGTGGTGTCCGAATCAGGAGCTACAAGTAGATACTTTTCTTGGTGTACCAGACAATTTCACACTCAACAGCCCAGGTTGTGGTGAACCTGCAATAAGTAGATTATACCACAAGGTAGATAAACCTTCATCCCTTAAACACTACGCTCTCAATGGGACATGTTATAATAATTGAGAACTATAAAAGATATATAGAGATCTTCACAGTAACACTGCTAAAACTGTACTAAACTCCCTGGGTAAGGACAGATAAATAAATCAACTGTCTTTTCTGAATAAAACTGGACCTTCAGGAAGGGATTTATATATTTCATGACCAAAAGGGTCTGTCATAAATATATCATCGTTTGAGTGTAGAAAAATGCAGGTGTTACAAAAAGACTGCAGGTTTGGCCACGAATCTGCCTGGTGGTCATTCACATGCTACCTAACTAGTGTTTTCCAGGCAAACTAACTCATGTCCGCTGAAATAGAGGCACACGATTTTTTTTTCATACATGAGTATAATGGTTCAGAAATTCTAACTTTATTTGAAAAATATAAATATCAGTAGATCAATATTTTGTGTGTGTATATATATATATATATATATATATATATATATATATACATATATATATATATATATACATATATATATAAAATTTGCATAATTGTTACACAGTTTGATTCCTGAAAAGCACAGTCATGACATCTAATAATATTACTTACAATATTTACCGTAGCAATCTCAAAGGTCAATTATCTCCTCTCAATAAATTGTTTATTTTTGATCCAGGCAATTTGTTATTCCTTATCAAAGAAGTTTATTCGCCCGTATCTGCATTTTTACCAATATCGTAAAATTTTTCAATATCAAGTGATTTACGGAAATATTAGGCAAGTTATTTGAAGCTTTCTTCTCATACAAAAGGACTAAATTTTCAAATGAACACACTAACAGAAAAAAAAAACAAGAGCTGAATGCTGGAAAAAGGTTGAATTGCATAGTAGAGTAGAAGAAGGTTTCAACTGATGGCTGAATCATAAAGAAAGCACTTTTACCTTTAGTGTGATGTTATTTGGAGTAAAAAAAAAAAAAAAAAAAAAAAAAAAAAAAAAAATCAAAAACTCAATGATAAGCAGGGTCTGGTCTTTCATAAAAGATATATTTCTTATGGATTGGTGTGGTTTTGCTGAGGACATATATTAAATTTCTAGGGTATTAGTTGTCTGTGTATAATAGTAAGTTTTCTGGCAGATTGACGTTTTTCAATTATATGTTTGCTGAAAAAATATCCTGTTCCACCATAGACCTTTAGGAAAGGAGGCACCCTGTAGATAGCCTGGAGCTAATAGCTTAGATGAGTTTTCTGAAGGCTGAAGTTCCCTGAGCTCCATCAAGACTCTGATGGATATGCAAGCTTTTAAAGCTCAGCTCAGATGGAGTGCACCTCCAAAAGCTTGCACAGATTACTGGGCTGGGCCCAGGTGCAAGCTTTTTAATATCAACTTCATTTATACCTCCGCATTCTACTTTTCTTTTATAACATGGAGGATGAAGATTGAACTGGTATTTTATGACTAGACCTCACCCAAAACTAGACCTTATTCAATTTGTCAAAATGTTTCTAGCTCAGTGAAATTATTTGAAATGAACTAACTTTGCTATGATTTTGATTTACAAATCACTTTCACAAATACGAAGCTGACTGGTAAAAATAATAACAATTTTTTCTACAAAATCAACTCTTCATTCAGATAATTGAGAAGATATGGTCGACCGTTCGGAAGTAGGAAGCGTTGATCGTCGGGGTTTCGGTCAGTGTTCTTATTCAATAAAACACATTTTATTTGCTAAAATGTATATTTATTGCCACCAACGTTTCGGCTTGCTATACAAGCCATCTTTAGGGCTGTAAAAACATATATGGTATAACAATGGTAAGGACAAAAAAAGAAAAAAAAAAAAAAAAAAAGGCAGAAACATTAACATAAATATGAGTACCTATATGCTTGAAAATATAAATATAAATATATCATCTCCACCGCCCCCCCAACAAATCCTCTAACCTTTCCCATAAATTTTTCCAAGACTTGAAATCTACCCGCTCCTTTCTTAGTACACATAACCAACTAATTGTAAGCAGAGCTGACAAAGGCAACAAGACAGTCATTATGGACAGGACTGAATACACCGACAAAATGTTTAAGCTCCTCTCTGACAACACTACATACTCACCCGTCCCCAAGAACAAAGATCCTACTCCCAATCTTATAAAAACCTTCAACACACACATCCGCAAACTCCGTCACAATCACGGAATTGACAAACGTACCTACTACAGACTTATCTCTTACAACTCCCAAGCCCCCAGATGTTATGGTCTCCCAAAAATTCACAAACCTAACAATCCCTTACGTCCCATCGTATCCAACATCAACTCACCCTCCTCTAATCTCAGTAAATTTCTCCTAACCCCCCTACAAGCCCTTAGCCATAATAATTCCTACGATGTCCAGAATTCCTACGACCTAAAACAACAACTTTCTTCCATTAACGTCCCTCCTAATTTTATCCTTGTCTCCCTCGATGCCGAGTCTCTTTTTACCAACATCCCCATTGACAAAGCCCTTGAAATCGTCGAAACCAATTGGCAAACTATAGAACCCCACACCAAATTATCCCAAGCCTCCTATCTTGAATCCCTATCCCTATGTTGTAAATCTGGCTACCTCCTTTTCCAAGACAAATACTACCACCAAACCTCTGGCCTCGCCATGGGAAATTGTCTCGCACCCGATATAGCCAATATCACCCTAAATGACCTCCTCAATCTCACCCTCCCGATGTTCCCCAACGACATAATTTTCATTAAAAAATATGTAGATGACCTTTTCCTCATCCTCAACCCGCATAGTATTCCTCAGATCTTAGCCGCCTTTAACTCCTACCACCCCCGATTGAAATTCACCGTTGAAACCGAATCCAATAACTCTCTACCCTTCCTAGACCTACTTGTGATTAGAAACCCCGATGGCTCCTTATCCACCGATTGGTACACCAAACCCACCTACTCTGGCCGACTCCTCCATTACCAATCCTCACACCCCCCTCATCAAATCCTCAATACAGCAAGAAACCTAATATTTCGATCCCTTAGCCTATCTGATCCTAAATTTCATCCCAAGAACACATCCAGACTCCTAGAAATACTCAAAGCCAATGGATTCCCGAAACACACCATCACCTCCCTCATAAATTCAATTAAAAATCCTAAACCCCCCTCCACCTCGCAAGATAGTGTCGCCCCCCTATTCAGATCCCTTCCGTACATCCCTAACCTCTCTGAAAAAATCCAAAAATCCCTCAGAAGCACATTTCCCAACCTAAATCTAGGTCTATCCACTAAAAATAAACTGAAAACCCTATATACCACACTCAAAGACCCCATCCCACAAGGAAATAGATCCAACGTCGTTTACCGAATTCCTTGCTCTACACCACACTGCAACAGCACTTACATTGGACAGACGAAGAACCGCATTCATAGCAGACTCACAACACACAAATACAACATTAAGAACAGAGACATTAAAACCGCACTTTCTAGACACGCTATCACGGACGGACATAAATTTGATTTCCAAAACTTCTCCATCCTCTCCACTGAACCCAACCTTGAGAAGCGTCTCCTTTCTGAATCCATATATATCCATCTAGAAAACAATCCCGTCAATGACAAAATTGACAAAGAAGTCATCTCCTCAACCTATTCCAACATTTTCCATATCCTCAAAACCTCCCGTTAGGTAATCCCACCCGGTTCGTTGCCCTATTCCCACACACCGTCTGATCCTTCCCTGTACCTGCAATACCCATCGGCAAGTCCTTTATCTTTACCGCTGTCCCTCTGTCCTTACTCCCAGGGTCGAGTTCTCCCCACCCCCTCACCACCATCCTCTCCTGTCTAGCCCTGGCCCAATCCTTCCTTGTACCTGCAATATCCATCGGCAAGTCCTTTATCTTTCCGCGGTCTTTACCCTCCGTCCATACTCCCAGCTCCACTTCTCTCCACCCCCTCCCCACCATCCTCTCCTGTCTAGCCCTGCCCCATCCTTCCAGTCTTCAGAAATGTTCTCTTCTTGAAACGGGACAGTTCTCAATCTTCTCAACTGGTATGTTACTATGACACTTGTACTGTATTCTCTTGGATACCATATACATGTATATTTATTTATATTGCTATTATTATACTATATACATATATATATATATGTATATATATATATACATATATATATATATATATATATTTATATTTTCAAGCATATAGGTACTCATATTTATGTTAATGTTTCTGCCTTTTTTTTTTTTTTTTTTTTTTCTTTTTTTGTCCTTACAAAAAAAGAAAAATTTTATTACCGTTGGCGGCAATAAATATACATTTTAGCAAATAAAATGTGTTTTATTGAATAAGAACACTGACCGAAACCCCGACGATCAACGCTTCCTCTTCATTCAGATGGTGATAGCAACACTGTCTTGCATCTTTCAAATTGTTGTTTTCAACATTTAATACTTTGAATAATAATGCTTCTCTTTTAAGTGGTAAAAACGTATTGTAACATAATTTACGAGCCTGGTGAGTCCATTTTTCTAAAATATAAAATTTAAAAATTAAGTCACAAACATCCTGTATTGTACAGAGGTTTAATCAATTTAAATACTTTTATGGATACCTTGTCTGAGCCTTATATATGACAATAATACTGAAGCTTTGGTTCCATTAGATGACTTAACTTGTTGTGCTGTGATATGAAGCCTGTTAGTTTACTTAATAATGCACTTAAGCAAAAAATGGGAAAATTCTTGGTTCTAGCAAGTTAGTTTTTCTTAAAAATAAAGATATAAAATTAATTCTAAGTGCACTCTTTGAATTGTTTTTTGTTATTATTTTAATAATCTTATGTATCTTATTAAGTCTGATAAATTACTAGGTTAGGCAAATGTGATAAACTTCTAAGCTTCCGTTGTTTTTATTGTTTTGAGTGTATACTTTTTTTGAAGATATATTACCACTTCTATATTTTCGAAGAATTATAAAAAAAATAGCTTTAAACTGGGTCCGATTCCCAGGTGATCAAAGTAATTTTTCTAAATCATAAAAGTGGAAATTAAATATGTTAAGTTTCCCTTCCTTTTTTTACTTTTTACTTATTTTTGTCTTTCATTTTTTAATAATTTTAGGCAATATGAATCACAAAAGGAGGATCCAAATATACCTATAGTAATGCAAGATTTTGGAAATTTACATATGCGCAATAATAAGGAACGTGTTGTTGGAGGTGTTTATCTGAACCTGTTCAATCGTAATCCTGCTTGGAACCTTCACAAACCAGTTTATTTCTTGACTGAACTCTTTGATGCCTTCACAAGGGAAATGTCAAAGGCTAATGTAAATATTTTAGAGGTTTTGTTTATATTTGTTATTATATTCTTTCCTATACATTATTTTGGGCTTTACCTCATCCACATGCTAACACAATTCAAATAAAAATATGACTCAACCAAGGCAATTATTATTCTCCTGTAACATTTATGAAATTTTGTTTTAAACTTGGGGTTTAATTATTCTTATAGATTTAGATATCATTTTCAATTCATAAGGTTTTTTTTTAATTTACTAAGAGCTGACCAAAATTAAACGTTATTAAACAGGACCTCTTCCCATGACTAATTTTTCCCTTCAAAACAGCCCCTTCTGTAGTCGGATATACAGGGTGATTCAGGTCTAAGTAGCCAATCTCTAAGAGGTCATTCTAGACATCATATCCAATGAAAAAGTTCATCTGAATCATTCCGAAGGGAAAAGCAGTTATGTCCAATCCTTTCTGTTTTTTTAACGTAGTCATGTTTTTTATTGAATAAGAAAGGCTTGCTCAAAAACTGTTCAAGATAATTAAATTCTAATTATGCCATCATAAAATAGACAAAATTTCCTTTAAAAAACAGTGATATCTATAGGTTGCCACCCTTTTATAATGCCAACAGCACGTGGTCGGTCACCCATTCAGGTACTGGCCTGGTTCTCGGTTAATGAAAAGTTCTTTGTGAATTTTTTCCTCAGCCCCCTAACGGTCTACAGTTTCAATACTTACAGGAAAACTTCTACATTTAGTAAGCAATAAATCTATGCAAATGAAGTAAAGTTTTATTTAGGGATAAATTGAACAATTGGCATATTTGTTATTTTCAAATATGTTTTGTGAAGAAATTATAAATGATTCAGTTTTTATTGGTCAAACTTTGGGAATCCTTTGTTCAGGCGGTAAGCAATAAAAAGTAACTGAAATAAATGGCGTGAAAAAAAAAAAAAATAAGAACTACAAACATTGTGGGAGGATAAATTTTAATCCTCAGTTCGGGTGCAACATTTTGTGGACCTAGGCCACATTCACGCGGAATGGAATATTTAATAGTCTCAATTTGCATACTTGGTATCACCTAAAAGATAAATCAAAGAAAATTTGGAAAAGACAAAATGTGGCATATCTCTTAAATGGAAAACGTTTCCAACCGATTCTTTCAGTTACTTTTTATTGATTCCAGACTGGAAAATGGATTCCCACAGTTTGGCCAACAAAAAATCAATAATTTATAATTTCTTTACACAAGAAATTTCAAAGTAACAAAATTCCATTTTAAATTTTTTGACAAAAGGGAGCCAATCGTTCAACCTATTCTTCAATAAACTTTATTTGTATAGATTTATTGCTTACTAAATGTAGAAGTTTTCCTGTAAGTAGAGAATCTGTAGTCCGTTAGGGAGCCGAGGAAAACATTTGCGAGAAACTTCTGATTCATCGAGAAAAACAGAAGCACGTTGTTGGACGTCCAGAAAGTATGTTCTGTCAATAGATTTAGTGAATTAAATCATCGTTTTTTTAAAGGAAATTTTGTCTATTAATATCTTTTTTGTAAAGAGTAAGGTATACTTTTATCTTTGCAAATACCATTGTCCACTTGGTACATTAAATACCACATTGTTCCTTTTGAGACCCCATATTTTTTATTTAGGTAGATGATTTATGCACTAGATTATTTGGTATTCATTTAATTAGTTCACAGTCCATTTTTTAACTAAATATTGAACAGTTTGTTTTGTGATTTGACTATCATGTGTGAAAATGTTGGTAAATTTACAATCTTTAAGTCTTAGATACTGATTTGTTTTACTTTAAATTTCCAAATTAATTTTAATATTTTTCAGTCAGATCAGATTGAATTAATTGGAACAGCATTGTGTAATTTACTGTCCTATCAATCAAGGCTAGTTGAGCACATTCCTTCAACAGGACATTTGTCAAAATTGTTATCACAGTGGAGCACACCGAACCTCATTACATCTCAGTATATTTTTAAAATATTGAATCATTTGTTTTCATCTGAGGTAGTATAATCAAATATAATTTTAATTGATACATATTAGATATATATTTGTAATATAAAGTAATGCACATTGGATAAAATTCTTCTTAATGTGTTTCCTCCCTCCCTCCACTGAGAGGAAACCAGTCTGTGACGCCGGCCTGATGACAATCAGGAAGTACTGACTAAAAATGTTCACATTTTAGGATTCATAGATCACAAAAATAGTGGTGGATAAAATGTTTATTCACATATATATATATATATATATATATATATATATATATATACTTGTCTTTACTACTACTACTTTACTATTTTATACTTACTATCTATAAAATACTTCATATACAATTTCTTTCTTTTATTATAATTTTTTTAACTTTTTTGTCATTTTTTTAAATCCACAATCATCCATATTATCTAAATACACAGCTCTACATACTATCTCCTTACTAGTTCATTTACAGTTCTACATACATCCCGTAATCGTACATTTTGCTATCTACCTATTTTCTATTTACAGTTTTACCATATACACCCTATATCATTTTAATTTATATATAAAACTCAATTTACATTAATTGAATAATTATATTTCATTATACAATTCAATCTTTTTTAGAAATGTTGTCATTATTCTGTCTAACATATTTTCATTGTCACCCAATGCATCTCCTATGTTTATTGGGATATTCATTTCTTTCCTAAATTGTTTGTATTGGGACCATACCTAGATGCTTTATAGTCCGTATTGTGGCACCTAAAATCTCATTTTTCTTCAAGATGTAATTTGATAAGGTGTTAGTGTTTTTCACAAAATATTTACTATATCTATCAAGGTTTCCAAATGACACTAGGGATAAGAACATTATAGAAACATGCTAAGGGGACATAGTTCCTGCGAGTTGGACTTTATATCTCCTTATCTATTTAATTATCAATCTATTAATTAATATACCTAATGTATATATGAAAAATATTAATATTTATGTCGCTATACTAATAAAAAGGGATGAACAAAGTTTGATCTATTTCACAGGACACTGACTTTAAATATTTTCCTTGTGCCCTTTTAACCCTTTCTTTACTAAACACTTCTGTGGAAGTTACGGCATGCCGTGTCCCTGGAACGAAGGACTTGACTTGCAGTCAAGAGCTGCCGGGCCTCCAGCCCGAAGGACTTTTACAGCAGTCCATCCCTCCTATCTCGTTTACCGGCTCCCTACGGCTGACTTTTCCAGGAGTTCAACCTTGGGGCTATTAGTCAAGGACTGAGGGAAGCTTTAGCTATTTCTTTCATTACGAGTTGTCGAGGGAATTAATTCTTTGTGACGAAGGAGCTACGGATTATGGATACCTGAATTGGGCTCGAAAAAATTCACACCGCTAGTGTTAGAGCCAACTTGATCCAAATAGAAAAGGAGGACAGATTTTTCTATGTTTTAAGAAAAAAATATGCTATTTATTTATTTAGCTTCCTTGATTAGTTACCTATATCATAACAAAAAAAAATTTTCATACTGAAAAATATAGACTATAAAGAAAAATTTATTGGATCATATTATTATATGATTCAACCTAAATATTTAGAGCTGAAAAGAAAACGTGAATAAATAATAAAATAAAGTTTTCCTAGAGTTAGACATTTTAAGGGAGGGATGTTTTCACGCAAGTAGAGAGCTGGGGGGAGAATACCTTCATAACAGGGGCTCAGCCAGGTATAAAGATTGCCATACTACAGGGTCGGCCAGCCCACACTACCTGCTGTAATGTAATGGTTAAATGGGTTTATGGAATTTTAAATGGGATAAATTATGATATTCATTATAGTTCTGTGTTTATCTGTTTGCCTATAACAAAAATATAAAAATACAATTTCAGTTAAATAAAGCCAATGAATAAATTTTCACTGTTAGGATTCATAATTATTCTGATGGATCTTCAAATGTCAATGTGTCAATCTTATGATTATTTTTTCAGGCATGTGTAGATTCAGTTAGACAGATAGAATTTCTTTCTCCTATCAAGAATGCAATGAGTGCCCATTCAGAAGTCATCGAAATTGGTTGTGATGCTTTGTGTAAATTATTTGAATTTAAACAAGAAACGTTAATTAAACAGGTACCTATTTTAAATATATTAATTAATTTAGTATATTTTAACAAACTAAATCTTGGAGAGATCATTGACCGTTGAGATTGCGAAGTTGGATATTGTCGGGGTTTGGTTGTGTGGTATCTTAAGAAAACTATCTATCTTATAAGAAAAATAATTTTATTTTTGTTCATGTTTCTGCTTGAAATTCAACCCGTCATCAGGGCTGTAAACAAGGATGAACAGAGTTACTACTAATTTCTATATAGAAGGAATAAAAGCAAAACATTAAACATGGATGAAGATAAATGATTATACAGATGGTAAATGTGTGTTACAGTTAGAAATAAAATTATAGGCAGATGGTGGAAGAGGGGGGGGGGAGCGGTGTAATAAAAGTGAACTGATAAGAGAAATGCCATCCATTATCACTTAACTTTTATGGCGCTGCTCTCCACATCGCTCTCATCTTTGAGCATCATCTTTCTTAATGGGTGGTCCTAACAATACCTCACCCAGAACCCAGATAAAAATTTAAATAATTGTTTGCAATTATATTACAAGAATATTGTATTTATTTTCATGACGTAGTTAACTACATGTTTTATTTGAATAAGAATTCAAACCAAAAATTACAATTGAATCTGTATTTAACTAATTTCCTCAAATAAACAATTTTCAATTTAACATGATAAAACTAGGGAAAAACCCTGAAAGTATAGCCAAACAAGAAAATAATTGCTCCTATAATTAGTTGATAGTTATTAATTTGGATTTATGAGCTAATATTTTATTTTGTTCCTAATTGTAAAACTTTTTGTTTATATTCCAATCACTACTTCTTGTTTATATTTTCTTCTTATATTTTAATGCATAATTTGGTAAATTATTATCCAAGGGATGACCATTTCAAAATTTGGTAAATAATATTTTATGATTAGTATTTATTTTTTATTAAATTTATAGCATAATATGGTTCAAAAACGTTATCGCAGAAACTATTTTATTGTTTAATTTAATGACTAATCACACTTTCAACAAAATAGTTTATTTAAAATTACTTTTAAAACTATCTATTTACTCACTCTCCTCGCTGTCAATATTGGTGTAACAAATTCGGTTACTACTACTGCTCCTTCAAGGTGCAGGGCTAGTAACCGAAGAAGTTTTAGCATTGATTGTTTTGTGTTTATAGGTTTTCAGGTACACTTTTTATTGGTATTTTAATGTGGGGTAATGAAACACCTCAAACAAGTCAAATAGATTACAACCTTTTTAAATCGACATGTTTATATTTTATTTTTATTTTTTTAATGGGGAAAGAATAGAATTTTAAAAATGGCTCACTATCATGTTAAATAAGATGCATACATTTCGGATTTGTCTGGAGAAGAGGAAGTATATTAAAGAAATATTTTATACTTATTCAGAAGTTGTGCACTCTCTTATTTACTTAAATATCTCAAAAACGATGGAGAAATTAACATAATTAATCGATATCATATTAAATTTTCCACCAAAAATGTACTTTCACAAATTTTGATGAGTGTCAACCATGCCCCTAAAGTTTTAAAGATGTTGGTTTTGTTCTTATGTGGATGTCAGATTTGTTTTTAGAAGATTAAAAAACCCCTATATTCAAATTTTGATAAGATCCCCCCCCCCCCAAAAAAAATATGTATTTTAAATTTTGTTGAGGTTGGACCTATATTTTTTTTTCTTCTAACGCTGCATCGACAAATCTGTGCCATTAGCGCCGACATCCAGGGTGCAACGAGGAATTTTCTCAATGAGCCCTGAGATGAGAAAATTCCTGCCGCCGCACAGTGTAACGTCCAATGGACAAAAACCTGAATTTTTGTTTTCTTATATTTAATTTTTAATCCTCTAGCTAAGTTTAGAAACTATTCAAGGAATTAAAATAGTATAAAACTAATAAATGTTAGCTTTATTTTGATCAACAAACACTTTAGCAGCATTATAAACAAGGCAAAGTCTTTAAAATCTGCTTTATACCAACGATTAGTTTGAACCTCTCTCGTTGAAGATAGGACAGTGTTTTTATTAAGTGATCCGAAGGAAATTACGTCAAAACTATTCCTTTTTTATATGATATAATTGATTACGGGTAATTACTCCCTTATTATTTATCCTGAATTATTCTTCATTAATCTTTCACATTTTTCTTATGTACAAATTTTTGATAGACCATAGCAAAAAAACTTCATCTGAAAACATCCCAAGTTTTTTAGAGCTTAAAGTTTACCTCAAGTATAATGAACTAACAGCAATTTAGTTTGCCGAAATTTGCTGGTTCCAAAGATTTTTATTTTTAGATCCATCAATTTATTTTTTCTTCCAAATTTGAAAAAATGAGGATAAATCCAAGAAAACGGTATCAATCCTCCGGCAAGTGATTCAATTTGATCTGCCGGATGCTTCTAAAGAAATATTAAGCAATATTAGAAAGACTGCCAGTTTAGTCTTATATTAAATGTAAAAAATGTGGGAAAGTGTTCACGGCAGAGGAAAAACTCTTATATAAATACTGGTTGAAACAATATATCAACTTGAAAGAAATTATTACTAATTTTTATCAAGAAAAAAAATATTCTCATTCTGATGGCCCTTCTGGCTACCTTAGAGGCAGACATAAACAAGAGTTTATTACTACATTATATGTTACAGTTATATTATATTTTATATTTTATTAATGTTATTAATAATATTATGGAGACCCGATGGCCGTGAGGGTTAAGGCGTGAGCATTTAACACTCCGTGCCAAAGGTCGTGGGTTCGATTCCCACTAGGGGTTTTCGAAAAAAGAAAAGGCATCACACCTATCCTGGCTAGAAAAGGGTGGTAACCTATAGATAACCCGTCCTAAAATTCGAAGTTAATAAGAAATGGGCGTTAAAATTTAAATAAATAAATAATATTATTACCTGCTATATTATTTCTATTAATATTACAAGTATTACAATTAATATTATTATAGCCATATTGTTATAATATAAAAAATAAAAATAAATATTTTTTATAGCCATTCGTGGATGTGCCAAAATGTTATAATATAAATTAAAAGAAATATTTTTAATAATTTTATTTACGTACGCCTCTACGTTAGGAGCCAATATAATAAAAATGTTATAATATTTAATTTTAAAAACTCTTTATCTCAGGGGTCGGGTTCGAGTTTAGTAAAGTAAAACAAAGATAATTTTAAATAATAAAACACCAAAACAAAAGAAGAAAACTCATAGATAAGTTACACTCAGAAATAGGACAAACAAGCATTACCTGATATAAAGCCAGCTCGGTATTCTGCATAGGAAGGGATCTTCTTTAGAATTGTATCTTCTTTTGACTGAACTGCACTTATGAGACTGTATCTTCTTGTCAACTGAACTATAGAGATGAGATTGTATCTTCTTGTAAACTGAATTGCTTTTAACAGACTGACATATGAGACTAGCTGTACACTGAACTAGAGCTGCATTCGGAATGCCGTTGTTTCTTGGCGGGAGCGTCCTACCGGTCTCCAATGCTACCTGTATCGACTGCTAGACAAATATAACAAATAATATTTGTTTATCCCAATGAATTTAACATATCAATGAGCTTTTTTGGATTTTCAGAATTTTCTGTGTTAGTTTTTTAATTTAAAACTATTAATTTTTGATGAAAATTATTATAAGAAAAATTTATTTGTTTTTTATTTTCCGCAAAGCTTGTATTCGTCTTTACCCGCCTTTCTTACCTTTAACGGTTATTCGAATTTAAAACTTTTAAATAATTCGAATTTAAAACTTTTAAATATGTAATGTAAAATATCATTACAATATGGTATGCATTATTATACCATTGTCACCTTGTTTTGAGTTGATTTCAATTAATAAAAATATTTATTTGAAAATAACTAGTGGTTAATGATTTTTGTTCATAATCTCCACTAGTTCGTTACACTGTGCGCCGGTGGGGATTGAACCCATCATCTCCCGCTTATGAATCTAAGGCGCCAGCCACTAGACCACGGGAGACCCCATAAAATTTTGTTAACAATTAAAAAATCCGGCCATATTTGAAAGAAAATTTAACTGATTCAAACGAAATTTAGAGGGTCAATAAACGCTTTAAAGGTACATGCTTAATTCCAATCGGGGTGTTTCTATGTGTTCTGGAATCTACGTTAAATGCAAAAAAAAGTTTACATTTTATATTTATTTTGGGAACCATTTCTTACAAGTACCACCTAAGATAATACAATAGTTATTTATATGGTTAGAAAAAAGAAGCTCTCTTCTTTTCAAAGAGTCCAAGGATGTAAAAATTGGATTATCTCAAAGCGAGATATTGAATTTTAAAACATCATTTAAATTTTTCGCTTACAAATTTTTAGGCTCTTTCGTACTGGGAAAAACTACTATTTTTTTGTTTTCGATGATATTTACAACATTACGGTTTCTTGGGGTGCTGATTTTAAATCTGCTATTAATATTGGTGTGGAAAAATGTATGATGCTAGTTTACTTCAGAAAGTTAAATATGTTTTTAAGTTTACATGGCAAAATAAATAGTATTCTGTAACGATTGCATTTATCCTTTAATCTACTCTCTAAAACAAATGAATTTGTGAGAGACTCATGTCGATATCATTTCCCAAACTCAAGGAATAAAATAAAGCATATTCATCCTATTTTATTTTATTTCTCTGCTCCTAAGGCACATTCAATGGAACATGTGTAGACTATTTTTCGAAGCAGAATCACTAGAGAAAAAGAAAATGGACCAGATCAGTGACCCCACCACTGTAAACTCCCCTTGTCAGTTTAATAGAGGGAGAAATTATATTATAAATAATGGGTCTGAGGAGATTTTCAGGCTTATGAATTTTGGGGAGACCATAAGCTCGGGGTGGGAGAGTGTTATGAGAAATTAATTGGCAATAGGTGGGTTTGTCTATTTCTTTCAATTTATTGTTATGTACTAAAGCTGACAAAGGCAACGTAACAATCGTAATAGACAGAACAGACTACAACAACACAATTACAATTAAGCCGGAAAAGTACTTTAAAGAACATACTTAACAACTCTTTGAATTGAAAGAAATAGACAAACCCACCTATCGCCAATTAATTTCTCATGATGCTCTCCCACCCCGAGCGTAAGGTCTACCCAAAATTCATAAACCTGAAAATCCCCTCTTATTATTTCTAATATTAATTCTCCCTCTACAAACATTCAACCACAATAACCCATCCGATATCAAAAATTCTTTTGATCTTATTTCTAAATTATCTAATTTCACCATACCCCCAGACAAATTTTTGTCTCATTCGATGCCACCTCCCTGTTTACTAATGTCCAATTAGCTAAAATATTAGAAATATTAAAAAATCATTGGACGTCCATAGAACCTTATAGCCCCCTATTGTTTGAATATTTTGTTAAAAGCCTATTATTATGCGCCTAAAGCTGTTTTTTTTCAAAATATATAACGGACAATGTTACCAAAAAATTGAAGGGTTAGCCATGGGAAATTGCCTTGCACCTGATTTATCTTTCATCCTACTCACCGACCTACTTAATACTTTAACACTCCCCCCCCCCACAGTTCCCCTATGACATCTAATTTATTTGTAACTAATAGATGACCTTCTGTGTATAATAAACCCCAATAGACTAACAGAAATACTCGACTGCTTCAATTCATATCATCCCAGACTACAATTTACGTTCGAGACAGAACAGGACCAACATCTCACTTACTTGGACATTCTACTAATTAGACAGACCGATGTACTATCGTCGAAAATGAGATGGAGATAGTTACCCGTTGTGGTGATACAAAGTCAAGGGATGGTTGGGATTCGGCTACGAGAAAAAACTTCAGATCTTCAGGCAGAAATCTGTATTCGACGTTTCGGCTGCACTTTGGCAGCCTTCTTCAGCTAAAAATAAATATACACAAATTACAAGCAAGAATAATTGGACAGTAAGGAGCATTTTAAACATCATGACAATAAATTCTGAAACAATCTTTTTTTAAAAATGCACATTAGGTAGATAAGTAGTAATAAAAAATGTGGTTAGCAATAAGTATAACTAATCATTAAATGACCCTTTGCTCAAATTTATAGAATTAGCGAATAAGGCGAAAGGTCAATAAAACTACGCCACCCACTCTCTCACTTTCTTTTTTCTCTTCCCTACATGTTTTGCACCATGTTGGATAGAAAGCTACTAAATTGGATTTTATAGTAAGGCCTGGTGGAGGGGGGGGGGGTGTAAGTCGATAAGGATGAAAGAAGGGAATTGCTAGGTTGTAAAAGGTGTTAATACTTTGGGACACACAGATAGAAAAATTGTCTGGAGCCTGGGAACAACAAAAACCGAAAGATGCTCAACGTTAGCTTATGGAAGACAGTGGAGTAAATGGGGGAAATGTTTTGTTTGTCCATTTTGTAATTAATGTTATTCGGGTTTAATTTAATTTGGACGCTTTTAGAGATCTGTTGTTTTTTGGTGTTTCGAAACACTAATTCCCCCAACCTCATAAATAGTCTTATAAAGCAAGCTAAACCCCAATCTTACAATGCCACATCCCCCAATATTCCCCTTGACCCCTCCCCAAGGTACCTATCTACCCATGTGCATTTTATAATAATAAAAATAAACGAAAAATTACAATTTGTCCTTAATTTGTTGCCATAGTGTTTAAAAGGTTTCTGACTGTTTGATTATTTTCACTTAATATAAAAAAAAGTATGACAAAATTGTGTCTATAAAAAACATTATTAGGGCATATAATTTCATAATTCAATCTCAATATTCAAAGCTAAAAAGAAAAAATTAATATAAATAATAAAATAAAGATTTTATACAATTTAACTGTTAATGGAGGAAATTATACAAAAGGGTTTATGCAAGTATAGAAGAGTGCAAGGTATTTGTCGTAAAAGGGGCCCAGGAAGGTAGTGAGATCGCCTTACTGCAGGGTCGGCCAGCCCCCAGAGGCCGCCGTAAGAATGGTTTAAGGAGCTTGACTCATTTTCTCTACAAAAAAAGTGTAAAGTTTCAATTCATAATTTTGTGTTGATATTAGTTATAAATATTGATAATTAAATTCCTTTGATGTAATATATTCTATGTATATTTCAATTATGTTATTGAATTTTGAAACAATTGTATGTACATTCATTTTTGCAGGCAATGGAATCAAATTTAATAGCATTCCTTGTGGGGCTTTTAGAAGATAATCTGCCTACTGTCAGTAATTCTGCTCGAACCAAAGCAATAATAGCAAAGACTTTAAAAAAAATGGCTGCTAGTTCTATTCATGGGGCTGCTATAAATTCCATTCTAGAGAAATCACCTGTATGGTCTTCGTACAGTGAGCAAAAGTTAGATCTTTTCATTACCAACTCTAATACTCCAGCATATCTTATGGGTATAAGCTTTCATCTTTCTTTTTTCTTTTTTTTTTTCATTTCAACAACTTTTAATCTTTTACATTCTCTATAAGTTATTTTTTATTTTTTATTTTTAGGAGGTCCAACTAGCAGTGCTGGATATTTAACTCAAGGACCTACCCAAACCTTACCTGTTGTACCACCTCCTGTTAACCGTGATTCTTAAAATGTCCTAGATTAGACAAATAGCTTTCCTGTATAAAATTAAATGGCTTTGAAATGTACATATATTAAATACTAGATTATGCCATTTTCATGCAGGGAATTTATTTTTTTAATATAATTGTTGAAATGTACCTCAACTCCATGTACCAAACTCATTCCATTCTTGCTGTTCTGTGATAGAGATAAAGTTTCTATTATGTAGTTTCTATTAGTTTTATATTTAATATTTGTCTGCTTAGGTCATTATTATTTCTGTTATAAATAATTATGTTTAACTCATTAGATTAGTTTATTAGATTTGTTAGAATGCATGACAGTGAAATTTTGTTCGCTATTTTAATAATTATTATATATATATATATATATATATATATATATATATATATATATATAAATATAAATATAGGAATATGATATATAATTATTATATATATATATATATATATATATATATATATATATATATATACATACATACATACATACATATATATGTATATTTCCACACTTTGAAGTTAATTTTGGGCTAATACTGTTGTTATTTGCCTAAATTGAACAAAACGTTTTTTGAGTCCAGTTATTTGTCTCATAAACAATACAAGAATATATTTCAAAGAAAACCCCTAATTATTTGGAAGACATTTAAGTGTTTTGCACCAATCAAATAATTTTTGAACGTGTTTGGAAAATAAGAAAGGTAAAAAAAAAAATGTGTGAATGAAAGTGATATTAATTTTTATATTTATTTTGCTTGCTTGATATTATATTAAAATTTATTTTAATAAATTAGGGTTCAATCAATACATTAGTCATTTTAAATGTATTAAAACCCTTGATATGATTATTTAAGCAAAACTAATTATTCTTACTTCATTTTTTTTTTTTTTTTTTTTTTTTTTTTTAAGCAAATGATATGTTAAGAAATTAACTAATTATACAATCATATTTTTTGCACATGTAATGTGATTTTTGCTTGCTTTCATACGCAGTCTATGTACAATGTAACTTATTAGTTAGAAATATCTTTGCTATCAGGTTTAAAAGAAGATTTCTATCTAAATATTTTACTCATTATATAGCATTAATTATTTGGAATAATTGAATCTGGCTTACAACCAATATTTTCATCTGAGACTGTTATTTTTTCAAAAGAAAGTGAGTAAATTATATGTTCATTAGAAAATAATTTCTCTAATATATAAGCTCGACTAGGAATCAGCATAAAACTGAGACAAATATAAAAACTGCTTGCTCTTGAATAATCTTTTCCTCTTTAATAGAAGATGGTTGGTTCTTCCTTGGATAAAATGTTGAATACATTTCTATTTAATTAATAAATAATTCTGCGCAAAGAAGATTTGTGGAGTCATAGATCTCAAGAAAAGTTATATCTTTTTGTCTGAATTATTTTTAAAAGTACATATTTGGTTGCTCCTTATTGCAAATATATTGTTGCTTTGTAAAAGTATTAATTTATTATGAATCTGTTTAAGAATATTTTTCATATAATTATTATTATAATTTTTGTTATAGTACTTAGTTTCAGTGGTTACATATGCCTATAAATGTTATACACAATGATTATTACTATGTAAAATTACTTTATTGACTTAATTTAAGGTACTTTGCCTTCTTGTATATTATTGGCCTTACATGTGATACATTTGTATTTTGTTATTGAGATATATATTTGTACATAATACAGTTTATAAGTAATTTTGTAAATTGTGTGTCTTTTACCTTTTGTTTTCAACTTTCATTTTTTTATAACTGGATTATTTTGAAAACTCATTTTTAACTCATTGGCTGGATCTTTGATTTCTTCACACTTGATTTTACAATAACAAAAGCAATAACAAAAAGCTGTAGGAGCATCATAACTAAGCACATTCCTGAAGGTAGGTAGTCGGCACTGCATTCCTAAATAATTTGTTTAAAATTACCTCTCTCTCTCTGTGTATATATATATATATATATATATATATACACATATATATATGTATATATATATATATACACCTGAATAGTTTTGTTCTTTTATTTTGTATCCGCCAGCGGACTTAATGTACACAGGAAACCAGATACAGTGCTCTTAGTGGTAGAAGCGAAAACCAATGCCAGAGTCGGTATGGCGGGTTAATTCAATTTTAACATAGTATAGAGTAAACTCCATCTTCTAATGAATCAATTTCATTTATTTTTACAAAGTAATTTTTTTTCTCTTATATCAGCTCTTTACCTCCACATGACAGAACCATGCTGTTGGGCTACCTTCTGGCATATTGCCGGGTGGCTTCTGATGAATTCCCGCGTGTTTCACCATAACGGTATACCATGTAGGAATACTCTGAGTAAATAAAATGCATGGGTAGCTCACAAGAGAACACCACTTTGGCTGGACATTGACTAATTCAAACACTTAAGTTATCTTGTGGTTGGGGATAATACCTAATTCATTGTAATTTTATTTGTTTTATTTAAGAGATAAAAAAAAAGAAAAAAAAAAAAAAAAAAAAAAAAAAAAGAAAAAAAAGTAAGATATTAACCATAAACGGACACTTTTTCCTAAAAGTAGATGAGCTTGATCCCTCCAGGGGACACAGTAAAAAATTCTCGAAAAACAACGATTTTGAGGAATAACCTGAATTCTGTTTATGGAACCACCCTGGAACTCATTTAACATAAACATAGTAACGTTACAAAATTTAGTTTCTCAACGAAAATTTCATCTACTTTACAATGGTTTGATTGGATTTTATTTACCATAAACAGTTTTTCAGTAATAACTACTTATTCATAAAAAAACAAGAGCGACATAAAAAAATAAGAAATTTGAATTTATTCTGTTTCTGTTAGGAATCGAACCATACGTTATATGAACGCTTTTGTTGCACTTGAGGTCTACTCAAGTAGATACTTTTATCCGAAAGTTTGGTACTTTTATCCGTTACACCCTGTGTGTGTATATACTTGGTGTCCCCAAAATAATCAGGCAAACTTTGGGAATCGATGCTGGATGAAAAAATAAATAGAAAGCCTTTTGGAATATTTCTCGTTTTTGCTTCATTTATGAGAAAAAACTAAAGCAAAATTTTTGAAAAGACATTATTTCATAATGCCTATATAAAAATCATTAAAAGTATATGCTTTATCTTCCACCCCCTCCACTCACCCACCACCACCTTCCTTAATCCCCCCATGCCCCAAAATATAGGAGAGAGTATGCTTCTGATTTTGTGTGGAATAATGAAATAATAGGTCTCCATTTTTTGAACCCCTCAACTTTAACGCAGAGTCTTTCCACGTATTCCTCGATAATAAACTGTTGTTCTTGGAGGAAGTCCTTTTGGCACAAAGATTGGTAAGCTAGTTACAAATCGTCAGTTGTCCAGCCCACTACAAGAGAGCCATCCGAAATTGGTTGGACAGTAACTATCCATGACGTTGGATAGGAAGTAGTGGTACGATATCTTGACCGGCTCGATCTTCTGACCTCACCCTTGGATTTCTTCGCATGGGGACACTTTAAAGATTTGGGCCACAGCGATCCCATTGGTTCTTGGGAGCACCTTATCTGTCGCATGAGATGAGCTTGAGAACAGGTTACAGCAGAGCAATGCACAAATGTCATCCAGTTTGTTAATGTGCGATGTGATGCCTGTATCACTGCAAGAGGCCAAACATACGAACAGTTTTTTAAATTAATTATTAGGAAAATATTAGAAGAAGAAAATTTTATTTAATAATTATGTATGCGTCCAATGTTAAATTTAAAATGTCTTAAGAACTGAAAATTTAATTTTGTTACGAATTAAATTTATTTTGTTTTTGTTATGTGTTTTATCACTTTTCTCCGCAGAATAGTAGCTATTTTAAATTATTTTGTGGTTGCAGCTTTACATGGTGTCATGGAATTTTTTCGAACAAGACGGGTTTTTTATGTTTTTCTTTGTGGGGGGGGGGTAAAGGAAGTGGAAGATGAAACATAATATACTTTTAATGCGAAGGTAGGGACTGTCAGGGTTCGGTCGTTATTTCTTAATAAAACTACATTTTACGTGTGAAAATGGTTTTATATTACACTAGCTGTTACCCGGCGTGCCATGCTACACCTGCTTTCTGCATATAGAAAAGCCTAAATAAATTAGAAACCAAATAAGTATAATTAAAATCTAATAACACGAATCTGTAACTGTTTCGAACCCCTGACCTCCCAACTGGGAGTCCTAGACGACTTTGACCTAACCTATAATACCCCCCGTATCAAGACATACATGTATGCCAAGTTTGGTAAAAATGGGTCTAACGGTGTGGATTTTTATTAAAAAAAAAAACATACAGACAGCAGCTGGTAGACGTTTTTGACCTGGCCTATGACAATCCCCTGATCAAGACCAACCTGTGTGCCCAGTTTGATCAAAATCTGTCAAACGGTGTGGATTTGTATAAGGGACAAACATACAGACAGACAGCTGGTAGACGTTTTTGACTTAGCCTACGACACTCCTCAGATTAAGATCCACATGTGTGCCGAGTTTAGTCAAAATCGGACGACCGGGGTGGATATGTATAAGGGACAGACAGACAGCTGGTAGATTTTTTTTGACCTAGCCTAGGAGATTTCTCGTATCAAGACCTACCATTATTCCAAGTTTGGTCAACATCGGTCAAACGGTGTGGATTTGTATAAGGAACGAACAAACAGGAAAACAGTCAGACACGTGATTTATATATATATATATAGAAGATGTAAAATGTAGTTTTATTAAGAAATAACGACAGAAGCCAAGACAATCTCAACCTTCGCATCACCAACGGTCAACGATCTCCTCTCAATAAACTTTTAATGATTTTTATATGTGGGGAAAGAACTCATATTCACAATTGTGTTTTAATTTTGTTTTTTGTTGTTTTTTTTTTTTGCATTTTTCTTGGAAACGAAGCAAAAACAAGAAGTATGCCAAAAGCCTTTTTTTTTCACCCTGTATTGATTCCCGAAGTTTGGACGTTTATTTTATTTTGGGGACACCCTGTGTATATGTATAAATATGTATGTATATATACATAGACACACACATTTTAATGGGGATCATTTTTGGTAACTAGTAGGCAGGATCGATGACGATTTGAAAACATTTTTCAAAAGCTCTGTCATGAATGGAACCTCAATAGCTATCTATATTCCTTCGGAAAATGCTAAAACAAAGTCACATTCTTGTGCTGTATTGACCTTTTTTTACAATTTTACAATGAGAGGATTTTAATCAGAACTACTAAAGAATGGTGATAGTAGGGCAGTATAAGCCTACTAGAATATTGCGCTAAACCAGTAGATTGAAAAATTCTAAGTGATACTTTTAATTTTATAAATGCATAAAAATAAGGAACCAAGAAAACTAGCCATGATTAACCGTTGTTAGATATTACCTCTTTGGGGGTAATTGTGACGTCACTCTTGGTTTTGGTTATATAAAACACGTGTTTATTTTAATACTTAATATATTAATAATTTAATCAAATAATTAAATAAAACAACTAATAACATTAAAATAACCAATAACATTAAAATAACTAATAACATTAAAATAACTAATAAAATTATACGCTAACTTAGGAACTAATTTGTACATACTATAAGCTATCTTATCCTACATATATATACAATTAATACAAATGCTACGTGCGGATATCCATCGCAACGCAGTATGGCCATACTGATACGTTATTATAACATAACACAACCAAGCGTAAGTATTCACGAAAACACAGGTGAGCGTCCTATATTCGGAAACTGGCTGACTGGTTAACCTCCTAGGCAGGAACCTTCCAGCCATATAGTCTACCATAGAGGTAGGATCTATAGGCGCAGTTATTAGCCTATGACGAACCGCCACATTAGATATGGTAACTCCAGGGCTGAACATTTTTAGATTGCCTGGTCGTTAGAACAAAAGAATAATCTATAAAATAGTTTATATAAATTAGTAACATTGAAAAGATTTGAGCATCTCATTTAATTCATGACAAGTATTATCTATACTAAATATTATTTGAATTAATCGTATTGTTGAATTAAGATAAATTTACGTTTTATGAAGATGTGTCAGTCTGAATTTTTCCAAGTCTAATCACATCAGGTAATGAATTAAATGAGATGCTGAAATATTATCACAGTTATTAATTTGTATATCAACTATTTTATAAAATATTCTGTTGTGCCTAGGACTGGGCAATCCCCGAACTGGCGAGTTGAATGAAATGTTATTTTGTGTTCAATTGTAAAACTTCGTGAATTTAAGTTCTTTACAGGTAATTTATTAAACAAAGGAAGCAAAAAATAAAATTCTGACTAGACGAAGTTGTTCTAAATTTGATTAGCTTTCATTAAAAAAAAAAAAAATCATTTAAATCGATTAGGATTTAGAGGCTGTAGCCTATTTGCAAAAGCAAATAGGCCTGTGACTAGCAAACTAGAAATAGCCTGCTAGAAAGCAGGCTAGAAATAGCCTGTGACTAGCAAACTAGAACGTATAAGAGCATCTAATTGCCCTAGTAAGCCCAGGCCTAATATCCCATCTCCTTCCTAGCAGACGTCTGCTACTATGACGTCATGGGCTAGCCGATGGCCCTTCACCTCTATTTCTACCACTTGGACACAACATACAGGGACTAGAACCCCAGTCACCCTCCTATTCTTATTAGTCACGGGTCTTTATGTGAATCCTCTGGCGATCTGATGAGTGTAACTGGTGTCCACAATCATCCTATGAATCCACCTATTAATCAAGGTACTACTTTTAACCCTTTTCCCCGCCCTCGCCTATGCCTAGTAATTCGTAAAGCGATCCCCCTGTCGCCGCCTTAGGACCAGGGTCCTTTCTATGCCCTTTTTCGTTTGAGGCGTTCTTTTGCGCATGGGCGTATATAAGGGGGCTGCAGCCCCCCCCGAAATTTTGATTTGATCGGTAAAAATTTCATAAAACCCTTAAAAATATATTAAATAAGATCATTTAGTTCATAAAACATATTCTATTTTGGGTGTAATAGCGTTTAAGTTGGCTAAAACTCTTCCAAGATCTAAATTGTTAATATTCCATACCCCGGAATTGGTCTCAGCCCCCCCCCCCCGAAATTTTCCCAGCCCCTTCAGAAATTATTTTCTATAATTCTACGCCCATGCTTTTGCGACGCTCCTTTCGTATGACATTTAACAACAAATTGGCGGAACGACATGCCCAGGACGCCCACACATTTTTCTTATATTTGGAGAACAAGTTGCAACCCCTGCATCCCCTGGCCCAATGATTTGTCTCCCCACAGTAAGAGCAGGCACTATGACTATCCATCCTAATGGCCATTACTTCTACCGATCTAAACCCCTCAGGATAATTTAACTCGTAGGTTTCCACGGTCCGAGTCATTAGAAATATTATAGTTTTCTGGTATTGACCGTGCCAAAAATTTCTTTGCCGACGTTTCGCTAGTCAGGATAAGTCTTTTCGTTACGCCGATGGTGCACCTCTACCGTAAGAATCTCCTTTTCTTGGAATCCTAAATCCGCCTCAGCGGGACTAGCCTTTTCGATCGCGGTTTACGGGTTAGCTGGAGACGCGAGTCCTTGCAACCTCCCCGTTTTACGCCCCCCCCCCCCCACACCATTTAAATATGTCGCAAAAACAACTTTCTCTAGCTGTTTTTGAGATCCTCTAGCTTCCTCTTCCGAAAATTCATCAACCAAAAGTGATCTCTCCCCTATCCTTTGACAACGATCGGCGAAGGTCCTTACATCCTTCCCACGCCCCTGTCTTATAGAATTGAGCTAGAGGAGAAACTGCTTAGGTGGAATGTTCGCTCTAAAGAGCTCGAGAAGAGCCTCTAAAATGCAGGAATATGGCACATTTGGTCCCTGGAGATCTGACCTGCTGGCTAAGAAGTTCGCAGCCATCCCTTTTAGTCTCACCCTAAACACTATTGCCAACCCATTCAGATAACCTCTGATAGAGACCTTCGAATCATGCCCACAACGAGGACTAGCTATTTCATGTATAGAAAGGTCCCTCTTTGCCTGTCTACTCTCGTCCCTTGTCCTCTCTAATTCATATCTAAACTGCTTATTTACAGCCAACAACCGGTCCAAAGACGTTCTCATATCGTCACACTGTTGCCCCGTTATGGTCATCTTGTCATATATATATATATATATATATACATAGAAACATACAAATAAATACTTCAATGAATATTTTAATTCTGAACTTTCCAAATAGCTTCCCGAGTTAACTCATAATTAGAGGAAATTTAATGCCCTGAAGAAATGTTTTGTAAAAAGGAAATGAATTAAATTACCTCCAAATATGACCCAAAACGTTAGATATTTGAAAAAAAAAACAAAAAAAAATCAGGCCCGCAGCAGGCCTCGAGGGCCTTGAGGGACAGATCCTATAGAGGTATCTGATTCATGACCATACGGCACACTAGGGTACCATGCTCCGGCCGCCTGATTTTTCACCTTACTGCTTCGACTGCAAGAGTCATTAGCACCAAGGTACATATTATTAAATTATTTAAAGGCCGGGTTGGTCTAGGGACGGTTCAGGGAGGCCGAATTATACCCATGAACGAAGACACTAGAAGAAAAAATCTTTAGTGCTTGCTCGGGATTTGAACTCATGACCTCTAACTTATTAGTCCAGTGCAGTATCACTGAGCTAACCTCGCTCTCTAGATATATGAAAAGTTCAAAATTAAAATATTCGGTACCTCTATGCCAGTAGATACATGGTTTCTAACCTGAACTGAAACAAATTGTAACCTACAATAAACAATGGACCCACGTGTTCTTTGTTGAGCACAATTCTTTAGTGCTTCTTTTTTTCTTTTTTTTTTCATTTAAGCTTGTTTACCGAGAGGATTATGGATGGAATGGATAAGGGTTATTTCCCTTCATATGGAGACCTTCGAGTAAGTTCTTTCCTTTTAATTTTTATCTAGCCACTTCATCCTCTATTGCAAAACACCGGGCTGTCCACCGGTTTCTTCCCTTACATTGTTAGTAAAGAAGGCATACCTTATACTGTAACAGCTTAAATCTTTTAAGAGGGATTTGAAGGGGCATCTTCATGACACACAGTGCTCCAAATGAAATACAGATAGTCCTCCAGGGGATATTAAATTGTGGAAGGAAATCCTTACTATTCCTAGAATTGTGCAAAACTCTATTTAATATGGACTTTTATGGGAAATACAGTATTAATTATGAATATACTCCATATGAAGATGCCTATTTGACAAATTATAGTGAAATATAAACAGAAAAATGAATTTTTATTAAACGTTTTTAAATTTTTAAGATCACTAATGATATAAAGAACATTATAAACAAAATTTATTGAACCAGCTATGTCAGCATGAACGTTTGGGCTATAGCTATTATTATCTGGAAAAAAATAACAGATCTGTATTATGATGCAACTTAACATATTTTTTTCTATATGGTAATGTCTATAGCTGAATTACGATTCAAGACAATTATAAGCTGATCATATAAATATTGTTTTTAATAAGATTTTGGCCCTAGATGATTTACATAAAAAACAGTATCTTATGTTAAATGTATGAAAATCAAGCATACATAAAGTCTAGTGTCTTAATATTTAAATGTTCTGTCTTCTCTGATTGTTCACTTCTTCTTCCCATACAGATATGACATGATGTTTCACAGTCTACAGAATATTTCATGAGAACCATTAGCTGGTGAATTCTTTTCATTTGTTAGTTTTAAAAAAAAAATGTATTCAACAGGATGGACCATTCTTCCAGCCTGACTAGTGGCCTGCCTTCAATTCTATTATATTCTTTCCTCACTGGGATAATAAGTTTGATGATATTTATTATTTTTCGGTGCATTGTGTTCCTTTTTGTTCTTTAAGCTCATCAACGTCCCTACTCTTCTGTAAAGAAGTGAAAGCTGGGCTCACGAGCAAGCCTGAGATTGTTATGGATTGACCACATCCCCAGGTTTGAACACAAATAATGAAAGAGTCTGAGCTCCATGAGGCTTGGGGTCACGATGCTTTGTGTTATTGGACCGAGGTACCTACACTCTGAAATGTACACAGGAATATGATAAAGAAGAAGAAGAAGCTGGTGGTTATATTTAATACTAGCTGTTACCCGGTGTGCCATGCTACACCTACTTTCTGCCAATGACTCTCCCTGTATCAAAATCTACCTGTATACCCTGTTACGTCGAAATCGGTCAAACGGTGTGAATTCGTTTATATCTGTCTAGATGTAGTTCAGAATGCCAGCACCACAGCAGTTCTGGAAAAACCCGACAGAGGCCAGTACCACAGCACTTCATATAACATCCGACAGAGGCCAGCAGCATAGCCTGCTAGTATATAGCTCTTATCCAAAGAAAGGCCAGCACTCTTTAATTAGACAGTGACTGTTGATATTAAAATTGAAATAAACTGCATTAAATGATTATATAATGATGTAAAGTCATCATTATTCTAATTATCAAGAACATCAACAGATAAATGTGAGACATTATTCAAAATGGCCGTCAGAATCTGAATGGTTCAGTGTAGCCAATTTTTCTTGAACAATACTTTTAACCTTTTGACCAAATTTTGAAATTTGACTATTTTGGCCCAACCTAGGAGATTTCCCTTATCAAGACCTACCTGTGTGCCAAGTTTGGTCAAAATCGGTCAAACGGTATAGATTTGTATAAGGAACAAACAAAGAAACAGAAAAACAGACAGACACATGATTTTTATATATATAGATTTTGGCGCTATGCCGTCTTCTTCTTTTGTATCATTCTCCTGTGTGTATGAACATGTCAGATTCATCTGACTTAAAACTGATAGTTCATTTGATAATTTCAACCCAAATACTTCAAGTTAGCCCTAAACATTCACCCTTGTTAAGACAACTGAGTTATTAGGTGAGCTGAATGTTCAAGTAGTTCACAAGTCTTAGAAGCTATTTTACAGTTTTTTTTTTTTTTTTTTTTTTTTTTTTTTTTTTTTTAGAGAGGAGGGAAACAAATTTTAGCATCTAAAATATGTCTATGTTGTACTGAATTCCTTATGTTGTTTGAATATATATCCTAGGCTCAAATAACTATGTTTCAACCACCAAAAAATTAAACTTTGAAGGAAGGAAGAAATTAGACCAGAATATTGAAGGCTAAAATTATGAACTGGCCTAAAAGATCAGAAAAGTTTCTAAACGGAAGATAATGAGATGAAAGCTTTACTTACGCTTGATGAAAAATGTCATGTTGAACAAGATAATTGATCTGTACATCCTCTCATTTTTTTTTTAACCAACCCCCTAACCAACAAAAACACTGTTTTTCAAGAACTAAAGGAGAATAAACCCAAGCCATTTTTTTAAATTCAGAAGATCGACAAAAACGTTTCAAACATCACACAGTGGGCAAAAATTACCTTTTAGATGGATAAAATCCAGATAAAATATTTTACAATTCACCCACTAAATATTGTTCATTATGAGTTGGGAGGAAGGAAAATGTAAATATTTACTTTCTTGGATCGTCAACGGGTGACGGAGAGGATAATTAATCGGACTGTAAGAAAGGGCAGATTTTTCTCAGTGTTCATTGCAGTGCTGTTCTTGTAATTACTTTGCCATTATTTGAACAGAAACTATACTTAATTATTTAAATTTCATGTGAAAGAGATATCACAGAGACAAGTAAGTGCTAATATTTCACTATTCGGAGTGCTGCATGGATATAGTTTTAATCATAACAAATCATATCATTAGATACAACATTTCCAGACTTCAATAAAGAATTACTTGCAGAGGGCCAAGGATTGCCAAGCTAATTAACTTCAGTCAAGCCATATACTTTTCATATTCATATTGTTTTTTTTGCGTGTTTTGAGGAATATTTACTAATTTAGGAAGGATTTTAGGTTTTGTTCTCATCGTTCAATGAAAAAAAAATGTATCTGAATGGTTGAAATATGGATCAAAAGATAATAATAAATGCTTCTTAATTGCATTTTAAAACTAGGAATTAAAAAATTTAAACAAGAGAATCATTAAAGATGCCATAAAAGATTTTTCTAAAAACATCAGTGACAAGTGGAATAATGCCATCGGAGAGATGAATTTTTTAAGGGCTTTTCTGCGTGGCTTGAAGGGAAGGAGTTTGAGTTTAGCTGACAAGACAGTCCACAAGTCCAGGTGCAAGTCGCTCAGAGAAGAGTTTTTCCAAATCTAGCGATAACAGAATATAGCAGGTCTCCCCGTGGTCTAGTGGCTAATGCTTTAGATTCATATGCGGGATATGGTAGATTCGATTCCCACCGGCGGCAAGAATCTAGCCTGTAGCAAATACTCCCATCAATTTAGAGTGCATAATAGAAGAAAATGTTTTAGAGAGGCCGCAAACAGAAATCTTCTTATGATGCTGTTAGTTTTATCGGACTCAATTGTCGCCAGTTTTCAGAAAGGTTTGCATAAAAAAGCAACTAACCGATGTAGATGCAATCAGCCTACTAAAGTGTAGTTTACCATATGATCAACATCAAGAACTGTCATTAGAAAATGAGGCTTCCGATACTGACTTGTCAGGGAAAAATGCTGAAGGATGTAGCAGTATTGAATCAGAGGATGAGTAATGGATAATTCATTTTTAATGCATAATATAATTGTATATGTTTGTTATTAAAAAACAATTCAGTAAAATGAATTTTTTGTTGTTGTTAGTCTATTTTTGTTCATTATAGCCTATTTTTTCCTATATGCGTTATTTATAGGTAAATATTTGATGCAAAAAGTTACTACTTAAATGTTCCATTGATTTACAAAATGTTTTCCCAATTTTTATCCATTATATCCAAATTTATATGTGTCTAACATTAGTTTGTTTGATATACTAAAAAATATGGGTCAATGAATTTTTTTTAAAGATTTTTCCCTCACTCAGTGACCTCAAAAAATTGAACAACACAAAAAAATAATTTTGTCCACCAAAAAATGGATTTTTGCCCACTCTGCATCAGATTTCTCCTGCAACTTCAACTTTTCAGAAGAAACATATCTCAATCATCATACAGAAAACATGTAAAATAGACTGCTTGTAAATTTACTCTTTGTTAAGCCCCCAAATGTGGTGGCTTAGAACACTTATTGTGGTGATTCACAAAGCAAAATTGAATTAGAGAAATGCTCATCAGGATTACTTTCTACTGACCCTTTGATTTTTTTCTTTCACATTATTTAGAAATTCAGAGAAATACAAATAATTAAAAGGAATTTTTGTATTTTTAAGGCAACATTGCAGATACACAGATTTCTAAAGATACCTTTAATATTAATTATATTGTTCATGTTTTTTATAATTGTAATTTCATATTATTGAATGTTAATATTATCACTTGTCATTCTAGGTTCATAGCCTAATGTTAAATGACAAAGCTAGAGTTGAAGCGTATCAAAAAGCCATATTTTGTAATAAGAACATGATTGAAGGAAAAGTTGTTATGGATGTTGGAGCTGGAACAGGTAATTTTTTTTTTTTACAGTGTAGGGGAGAGTTGGATAAAACTGGGACCTGGCTATTTTGGCTATATTAATATCTTATCTTTCCGAAAATACATGAAATTAGTAGCAGACATCCTCTCTATTATTTCGTGATATCGAAAGGCTGTCTACATTATTTGTTTGCTGACGCCGATGTTTGGAAAAATTCAAGCTTAAAACGTTCGATTTTTACTCCACCGATTTTACTCTGTAGTTTCTAATTGCCTGAAGATTTGTGTTAGATAAGCACAACATTTTATAACACATTTTCTAGCTGTAATTTTAAATTATAATTTAAAATTAACCTGGTTTAATAATTTAAACCAGGTTTAAATAATAATTAACCTGGTTTAATAATTTAAAATTAAAACCTGGTTTAATAATTATTAAACCAGGTTTTAGATCATGTGTGATAAGTGCTAAGCCTTCTTTTCTGATTAATGGCGGACTCGGATAAAACCGGGACCCTGGCAGTCGGACAGGGGGGGGGGGGGGTAAAACCAGGTTCTTGTATACTTCCAAGAAATAATTTTTTTACCCTCCAAAATATCGTTCTTTTACACTGAAAAATATTTATATTTGGAACCAAAGAACTACTTTATCATTCAAGTAGAAATTGAAGCAATTTTATTCATGTAGCTGTTTAGGAAAAAACAAAAACATTTTGGGGCCCGGTTTTGTCCGACCTTTCCCTACTGACGTCTGGGCCATTAGTGCAAGGTAATTCAAAACATTCATTGTTTTTTTGAATAAAAAAAAAAATTAATTCAGTTATTTTAAGCTTTACCAAACCCTTATCCTGCTCCAGGGAGCGCGTTGTGTCCATTGCAGGCTCTCTCAGGGTGCTAACTCCTTCCAGTAATCAAGAGTCTCTGCTTCCAGTAAACAATAAGGAAATTTATATTTTCTTTGGGTCAAGGTTGGTGTCCCTTGTGTCTCCAAAGTACCTAAATATATTATAGTCCAATCGATTGCAATCACAAATTATGTGTATCGGTGTCTTCTCTTTTGCTCCACACCACCTTCTGAAGGGGAGGTGACTAACTTCATCCTATAAGTTGCTTGTTCAGGTTGGAATGTCTCTTGCTCATTCCAATCATTTTCCAAAGAACTGTTTCTAAGCAGCAGCAGCCATTACCAGGGTTCTTTAGGATAAAGTATTTTGTGTGTCTTAAAGTTTGAATTTCACCTAAGTGTTGTTGCCTTCTATTCATAAAATGGTACATTGTCTGCCAAGTGGCTAGTCCTGGGACCGGGCCAATTGGCAATAGTATAAATTGAAATAATTATTAATCAAATACTTCAATGAATAATTAATATTTATTTTTTACTTTTATTAAAGACTTTCTCATTAATACTACAGGAATACTCTCCTTATTCTGCGCAAAAGCAGGTGCTAAGCGTGTTTACGCGGTAGAAGCTGCTTCTAATTTAATTCCAGTCATCAAAGACCTTGTTGAAGAAAATAATTTTTCAGATGTTATAACGGTAAGCATTTATTTTTCTTATTTATTTCTTTGGATTGAAAGGAAATAAATTGATAACAAAAAGCTACAAATTACAATTTGGTGGGATTTTGTGAAATTGAGTTATTGGGTTATCAGTTTCCATTTCGTGTTTGTAGTCTTGTATGTTTTATATAGAGTTGGCATTGTTAGATTTACAGGTATTTAGAGGTTTTATACTTATAGAATTTGTGTTTTTTTTTTTTTTTTTTTTGTGATATTGTGAAGATGCTTTTCTTAAAATGGAGTTTGATGATGATTTCACTCAATGTTTAGTAGAAGTGTTAGATCAGGCGTAGTTAGAATGGGGAAATAAACAGAGTTTATCATTACTCATTGGTGTTAACACATGTGCAAAAAAGAAAACCCTGGCAAATTTTATCTGACAGAGACAAGAACAACAATCTTTTATCAATGAAAAAGTCTTTTGAATAGACTTGATTGTCCATTTTGGACAGAACAGGTGCTGGTGTTTTCCAAGGCAAAAGAAAGAAAAAGTTGTATAAATAAATTCATTTAACTGTAAACAAACTTAAATATACGTTGAATTACATCTCTCTAAGAGCCGCATTTTTGGGGCTAAAACTGTTCTAAAGTGTCAAACCAGGATCACTCTTAACCCCTTCAATTCCATTGTCCAGCTGGCTGGACATAACTTCTTTACTTTGTATCACACCGCCTATGGTCGATAACCAAACTATCACTTTGGTCTGAAGCTCTATGCATTTCTCTTCCACTTGACATCTAATATAATTTGATTCCATTCAATTTTGAAAGGATATGTGTAAAATCTCCTCTGCTCCACCATGGGCAGTCATGGATTCTAAAGATTAGTGACTTCTCTTTACATATTTAGTCCAAATTGTTTCTGTTTATTGTATGAAACAGCTCCAAATTTAATGTACATGATCTTTTTAAATGTTGGAAGTTCAATTTTATCAATAAAGTTTGTTATAAGGTGTCTACGAATTTGTTAAAATCCATGTCCAGTATACTGTACATGGGAAGTCAACCCATACTTGATGTAACAATATTTGTTATCTATATTTCAAACATTTTACTGTTATATTTTGTTTTTATGTTGTCAGAATTGTTTTTTTGGGTACCATAATAATAAATATCTTTTTCTGAATGGTATGGTCTAAAAGGTGCCCAAACCATTTGAAAGTATCATCGGTCCGTTCACACGATTTTCAAAAAATTTATTCTTATAGTTTATTTTTTTTTTTTTTAATCAATTAGCTCTTTTTGATGCTAGACTATGAAAATATATCAATTTCATTAATGTTCATTATTACTGTGTGCTGACAACTATTTGTTGTGTAAAATTCTAATCTATTTTTACAATACCTTATTATATTTGAACTTTTACAATAGTATTTACTAATAATTTTTCAAATGTATTTTTTCTGAATTAATTTCTTTTAAATTGTTAATAAATTATTGCTTTGATTATTTATTTTTTAATATTTCCAAATTTTTAATTTTTTTTTTCATCTACAAATCGTATTACTTGACAACCAATGTCCAGTATACTGGACATTACATAACTCCAGTTAGCTAAACCATAAAATTCTGAAAAAAAATCTGGAATCTTCACAAGAGCAATACACAACTATGGCAGGAAAATAAAAAATTTGTATCAAGAAATAAAAATTCGGAACTGAAGGGGTTAACACATTTGGGCCCAACGTCGTGGCATTTCTTTACTATTTATTATTTTTATATGTTTGCCAAAATAACTATGCAAAAGGAAGACTTCGGCACTGATGGAAATGTTTGTCGAAGCTATCGTTCCTGAACGTGTTCACGCTAGAACCGCCATGCCGGACATTTTGACCGGTCGGCCTTTTCATAGTTCAATAAAATTGCCATTATCAGTTGTAGACATTCCAAACTCCATGGCTTTTCCTAGAATCTTACATATTTTGAATACCTGTAGTGTCCCTACAATAACTTTATTCCATGGCCTTTAAATAGACTTTATACCTAGAACCGCCAGCACCGGTCAAAAGGACCGGCCTTCAACAGGTATGGACATACTTTTATATATGTCTGTATTGGATCACTCTCTGTTTGGATTTAGTTTCTATTTGTTTCTCAAACCGTCAACAATACCTCTGTGCATTGTGTGTGAGATTTCTGAATTGTTGTGCATTTTCACTTCAACATTTCATTTGATTCCCAATGTCAAAATATCTATAAATAGAGTACCTGGAAGCCTATGATCACTTTATGAAGTTTTGCTGAAAATAGTGGTCTGAATGATGGATCACACTGTTTGACGGACTTCATCTTTTATTTTATACGTAATATTTTGTGCAAAATTTCATCAAATTTGGACTATTATTAAAGCTAGTTGATCGATAAAATATATGTATATATATACAGGGTGTCCCGTAAATGTCTAGTCATATTGTGGGACGTGATAGAGGACCTTAAGGGAAACAAAAAATGTTCTATGACGATTTCCCGAATTCTCGCCCATAAGGGAGAAAACGTCGTTTTATTGTTTTTTCGAGACAAACGTGGTTGTTAGAAGAATAATCGTTGTAGCTCCGTCTCAGGTGGTACTACTAGAAAGGGAGTGAAACCAATCGAAAGCTGAGTAAATTTACTATAAGACTAGATGGGAGTAAACGTAAAAATGAATGAATGTAAGTATGTATATCTTACCAAAAGAAAGCTATTCGAAATTTCCTGACATTTTATTGATTTTTCCTTCCAGCGTTACTCTTCAATGGGCAGGATTTGAGATCTCCGGGTTTCAGAAAAACTTCCTATTTATGTATCACAACTCTGTGTTATTGAAGTATTTGAACGATTTAAGAACAAAAGTTTTAAAAAAAAACATGGATCTGTGAAAAGAAAATTATATTTTTTTCTTCAGTTTATTCAAAAAGCTGAAAAGAAATATTTTTTTTTATAAATGTTTACATAAATATTAAGTAAATATTTACTTAAAACAATAAAAAAAAATTACTTCCACAAATATAAAAAAATATCCTAAAACAGTAAATAAATAAAAAAACACATATATTTTGAATTTGTTAATTACAGTAACTAATACTGGGTCCAGGAGGTGGCCATTAATGAACCCCAACGATGCATTAACCTCAAAAATTACTATTTTTACCTAGATCACGCATTTGAACACATTTGTACTGGTATTTATATTTAGAAAACAAATGCTTTACCTTGAATTGATACTGATGGCTACGCTTGTGAAACTCACTGGGATTCTGGTGAGCCCATGCGTTTTTGTTGTGGTAATTAAAAATTATATCCCTCATAAATAAGATGTACATAGTCCTGTAAAAATTTGTTCAAATGCGTGATGTAAGTAAAAATAATAATTTTTGATGTTAATGTATAGTTGGGGTTCCTTAATGGCCGCCTCCTGGACCCAGTATTAGTTACCTGAATTAATAAATTCAAAATATATGTCTTTTCATTAATAAATGTGTATTTTATTTATTTACTGTTTTAGGAATTTTTTTTTATATTCGTGGAAGTAATTTTTTTATTGTTTTAAGTAAATATTTACTTAATATTTATGTAAACATTTATAAAAATAAATATTTCTCTTCAGCTTTTTGAATAAACTGAAGAAAAAAATATAATTTTCTTTTCACAGATCCATGTTTTTTATAAAACATTTGTTCTTAAACCGTTCAAATACTTCAATAACACAGGGTTGTGATACATGAATGGAAAGCTGGTTAAATGAGGAAGTTTTTCTGAAACCCGGAAATCTCAGATCCTGTCCATTGAGGAGTAACGCAGGAAAGAAATATCAATTAAATGTCAAGAAATTTAGAATAGCTTTCTTTTGGTAAGATATACATACTTACATTCATTCATTTTTACGTTTACTCCCAACTAGTCTTATAGTAAATTTACTCAGCTTTCGATTGGTTTCACTCCCTTTCTAGTAGTACCACCTGGGACAGAGCTACAACGATTATTCTTCTAACAACCACGTTTGTCTTGAAAAACAATAAAACGACGATTTCTCCCTTATGGGGCGAGAATTCGGGAAATCGTCATAGAACATTTTTTGTTCCCCTAACGGTCCTCTATCACCCCTCACAATATGACTAGACATTTACGGGACACCCTGTGTATATATATATATATATATATATATATATATATATATATATATATATATATATATATATATGTATACATAACATATTCTTTTTTTGTGCATATTATACAGTAAAATATAAGTCATTCATTATTTTTTTTTTTTTTTTTTATAATACTTATATTACATATAACTTTAGAGTATACAATTCTTAGAAAAATATGTAATATCTTCATTGTAATATGTTCAATGTTCCTTTTGTATTCAACATTTAATATTAAACATAGTTAAAAAATATTATTACATCTAAAGGTTGCCTTCAACACAGCGTTTATGTTATTTTTTATTTTAATGATTCATTTAGTGGCTGTGTTTGCTCAAACATGGGTGTCTTAAGTTACTCTGTCTCTGCGTGAATATACACTTTCACTTATACAATTTTTTTTTTATCAAACATATATTTTTCCCCAAAAATGTGCTTTGAAACTACATTAAATGCACTATGTAATGCTAAAACAAGGGATTCCATACAATGATTTATAATCAAGAGAGATAAAAACAAAAATGGCAATTTTTCTTTCTTAAGACCTTTAATTCAGGTAAGATTTTAAAACGTTCCCCACCTATTGCCGCAATGGGACCTATAATAGGTTGTAGGATATTTATGTGAGAAACAATCCCAGCAGATTTCATTTGCAGCCGTTGTCCGCACCAGGTGTGACAGGAGATTTACTAGGATTATCCCATCGTTTAGGTAGCTTTTGATGGGCAGGTGAGGACGTGGTCAAGGGACCTTGACACTCAGGTGTCACTTATCATACCATTGAGGTAGCTTAGGTATTCCCATAGTAATTTATGAGTGTTAGGGTCTGTAGTGCTCAGTTGCTATTGAGTATTGAAAGGTTTTTCGTAGATCCAAGTACAGCTTCTAGAGTAACCTTTCGTAAATCAGGAAATAATAAGACGTTTGCTGCAATATTGTATGCTATTTCTTGTGGAAGTAAAATAAATATGTATGTATATGTTGTATTAATATTGTGGAAGAATATTGCCAGAAGACCTTGTCTCTTCTCAAAGAAAAATATAATTGGTTCCCTTTGACTCCCAACTGTGCATAAAATCGTAGCGCATGCTCCTCTAATTATTCGTCACTCAATACTTGCTTTAAAACAATTGTCCGAAGAGGCTCAGGAAGCGAGGAATAAATACATCGGAAACTATAGACAATTTTCCTGTAGAAAATCGAGCCGAAAAATGAATATAGAAGATTTCTTTAGGAGGTTTCTCCTATCTTCATATCCTGTGGTCAGTAGTGCATGTCCTATATCCCGAAAAAGCACAAGAAATTTATCTGAGGACCTAAAAGAAGATCTTAAGGATCTTTATTCTCTTACTGACGATGAGGAAGACAGTTTTGACGAATCTTCTTCAGACAATTCTCTTTAACAAGTGAATTAAATAATTAAGTTATTTCTATTTGATAATAATAACAATTTTATCATTTTGAATTATCATTTTTCTTTTTTTTTTTGTATATATATTTTTTATTTTTAAACAAACAGAAAGAAGTAGTGCTCCAGTGATGATTATTTGTCATCAGGTAATTAAATACCTGAAAAGTAGCAGCAACATAAATCTGATTGGCCTTAAAAAAAAAAATAATAGCTTAATATTTTTACTCCAAAAGTTAAATGACCAATGGCATCAAGCCACCATTATCTTTTTAAAGCAAAACTTACTAATGAGAATTGTTATTTTATTTGTAAATATATATTTTTTAAATATATTTTCACTTAAAACCTCTGCATCAAAATAGTAGGATTTCTTCAAAACAAAGTGTCTCCATTTTGTTTTTCCAAGAAATACATATTAAATAGGCAAACGGTGGTTATACTGATGTTTTAGGCCGATTTTTATTCTAAAATCTTTAATTAATAAGAATAATGGAAGTTTATGTTTGAAAAATGTACCGCCATTTTGTTTTTTAAGAAATGAAATTGAAATTCATATCTAGTTTCATTTAAAGAAGTTTTGTGCCAAGAATCGTCCAGAGCCAACAAATAATAAACAAGGTATGATTTTTTGCACAATATGGCCTGGATTGGGACTGCTCTGCGGTGCATTGAAATATGGGCCATTAGCGTCGACATCCAAGGGGCATATGGGAATTTTCTCAGCGAGCTATGAGATGAGAAAATTCCTGCCACGGGACCACGGAGACACTTGATTTTTTTTTTTTTTTTTTTTTTTTTTTTTTTTTTTTTTTTTTTTTTTTTTTTTTTTTACATACATGTATTAAAACAAATAAATGATTTGATTTCTTTTCAGGTCATTGAAGCAGCTGTTGAAGATCTACCAGATATTGATGTAAAATCTCAACCTGATAAAGTGCAAAGAATACCTGAAGCTGTAGATGTCATTATATCTGAATGGATGGGATTTTTCTTGTTACATGAATGTATGATTGAAAGCATTATTTCTGCTCGTCGATTTTTAAAAGAAGATGGAGTAATGTTTCCTAATGAGTGTTCTATATATGCAGCATTATGTGAACTACCGGAATATAATGACAGTTGGAATGAATTTTATAATTTAAACTTATCAAGTTTTAGTAGAAAGTTGCGTAGTTCATTGCAGTGTGAACCACAAATACATTGCATAAAGGAGGAAGGCCTTCTTTCAAAGCCAAAGCAAATTTTGACTTTTAAGACAAAATATGTGATGAACAAAGATTTAGAAAGTATTACAGGTCAACATGTTCTTTCAGCCACTCGAAATGGGAAGTACCAAGGGCTATGCTTATGGTTCACAGTATCCTTTTCTTTGTCTGATAAGCAAATCATACTTTCAACATCCCCTTCTTCTCCAAAAACACATTGGAAACAAACTGTTATTGTCTTGCCTGAAGAAAATGAAGTTGAAGAGTCAGAGCCTGTGGCCTTTGACTTATGTTTGCACAAAAATGGCCCAAGAACATATGAAATATCTTATACCCCCGTTGATTCAGATGTAGCAACTCATCCTGTACCTTGTGACTGTTACAGAATGAAATGTTGTATTATCAAAGCTTATTTGAATGAGAATCACTCGAAACAATGATGTTACACAGTGTGGGAAATGACTATTTGCATTTTTCAGTAGTTCACTTCCCTCCTCCCATTCCGAGTTATGACTCGGATTGAAAGAACTTGAAACTACCGCAAGAACTGATTTCTGCTGGTAGTTGGGTTACGTGTTGTAATGGAAGTTCTAAAAAGACAAGACAATAATAATGAATAGTAGAAACTGACCAAAGATGACTATATTATATCGCTAACATCACATTCCTGAAATGTTCAGAAATATGTGAATGAATATTTCTATAACATGACTGATGTTTCTCTTGAACATATGGAACCCTTAAAGACTTTCCCTTATACTATATTGTTTGTTATTAAAAAAAAAGAGTAAATAAAGTTCTCTTTTGAATTACCCTTCTTTACATTTGAATGTTTATTATTATTTCTTTAAGAAAAGCTTCAGAAATGATATTTGTTGTAAGACATGCAATGTAAGAGGATAATTTCTGTTACCTTAAACACAATATTCATGTAAGTGCTCCACTTAGCGTAGGCACAAGCTGATCTTGTATAAGAATTATACAATGTGTACATCTACAATCTAAGGAACTTCTAGTTGAGATTGTGACAACTAATCTGAGAGCAACCATAGATAATATTTATTGTTATATGGAGGATTTGCTCTTGTTTCCAAGTTTTTGGTTATAATTGGATCTCATCTTGTCAAATAATGGTGGAATATGTTTTATGTAACTTATGATAATATGACATGAATGTCAGGTGTGTCTAAGTGCCATGAAACCACATAAAGTGAAAAAAAAAACAAAAAAAAAAACTAATGCATCATTATCAACCCACTGTAAATGAGTTAACTATATGATACAATATATTTATTGTTTTTAATACAAAAGTATTTAAAGGAAGGGTTGACCCATATCATAAAAATGAACTGCCTCATCTTAGCGCAGTTTCGTTCATATCCCTTCTAGTAGCACTAGTAAAGGAACAGAAGCAGTTATTGGTAGGTTTCGATCTTCCGTGAAAAATATAAAATAAAATCTTGAAGTGAAGGAAGTTTAAGGTGCCACAGCTGGAAACTGACAATATCCTAAGTGGAAGTGGCTCCCCCTTCCTTCCCAATGTTCGCTCTAGGAAAACACTATTGCCAATACGTTTCTTATTTTCTTACCTTAACTAAAATACTCATTCCACTGTTAAATATACTTAAACAAAAACAATTAAAAGTGAGGTAAACAGTGACAAAAACCCGTTCAAAAGAACAAAACTAATACTTTGGAGGTTTTAAGCACTTACCACAATTTCTCAACTGATTTCGAGACATTAAGGAAAATTTATGAAGATCTTAAAACTTATCATGTCTGTTAATAAAATATTTTATTCTAATCCTTACATATTTATGTATATATGTGCATATATATATATATATATATATATATATATATATATATATATATATATATTTCCAGAGTGTCCCGCATTAAGATGTCATAACTTTACGGGTTTATTCTGCATATCAATTGTAGTTCAGAGGCGCAAAAAATAGAGTTTATCTGAAAATGTAGGGGAGCTACTCAAACTTTTGTCTATTTTAAAAACTACTGGCTTTTTTAAAGGAAAACTGAGATTTCAGAATTTGTGATCAATGTATCGTATATAAATACCACATTTTTAGAATCTATATTACATTTCCAATAAGAAACACCAGTTATTGAAATATTACCATGTAAATTAAGAGATACATTAAAAGCCATATATGTGAGGATGTTTAATGTTAGTGTTTTAGTAAATTATTCAAGATTTTCTTAATTAGCTATTTTTAGACTAAGAGGTTCGCCTTCGCCTCAAAAGTTGCATTATTTAATAAGCTTCAAAGTAGTACCTCGAAATTTTAGAAAAAATCTAATTTTTTTCTGATTTCTAAGTCAAAACCTATAAATTTGCTTTAGTGTGAATGAGCCATTATGAACAAATTCTTTAATTTTACACGATGATGGTGATGTCCCATCCTTCCCACACTACATGAAATTTATTACAAAAGCCCAAATATCAACTCACTCTGGTTTCAAATGTATGGTTGCCCAGCTGATAATGGACGAGTGGTGATGGAATGGCTGAAAAGTGAATTCCCTATTCGTTGCATTGGCCACTATGGACCAGTTCGTTTGCCTCCTGACCTGAATCCTCTAGATTTCTATGTATTCGGAACATTAAAGAGCAGAGTATACTCAGAGCCTGTGATGACGAAGGAGGAACTCATCAACAGGATCCAGAAGCAGTGCCAGCTCATGAGAACTCAATTACAAGATGTCCCCGAAATACCATGGATTTAGTTAGACATTAAGCATATATTTGTAGATATTTTGAAGATCTAATGGACAAATAGTTATTAGTCCACAGTAATAACCATTTTTCTCTCACCCGGTAACATTTTAAAGCAATTGAAAGGTAAGGGTGTCTTTCATTTAAATGTATTTTTTTCGCTTTTTATTTGCAGGAGAGTTTTTTTGTATGCAATTTTAAATTATTGTAATGTATAAACCAGTTAACTTATAAGCAGAAATTTTATGAGAATTAATATTTCAAATGAGATAAAATAAGACCCCCAAGGCATAACTATACAATACATACATACATTTTTTAATCAAATTTTTTTTTATAATCAATGTAAATGTAGGTATATGGAATATTTTGGCAGGATAATGACTTCTATAGAGTTGAGTATCTAAAACAATTTATTATTTAAAAACAGATGTCAGATTCGTTTTTAGCACATTAAAAAAACCCTAAATTCAAATTTTAGGAATATTACAAAAAAAAAAAATGTATTTTAAATTTTACTAAGGGGGACACTTAAAATTTTGTTAGAGGCCATATTTCAAAGAATATTTACCCGATTCAAACCAAACGTGGAGGGTCGATGAAGGCCCGAATGTGACACATTTCCTTCCAATTGGGGTGTTTCTACGTGTTCTGGGATTGACATTATATGCAAAAAAGTTTACATTTAATTTTTATTTTGAGAACCAATTTTTGCAAGTACATTTTGGGATAATACAATAATCATTTATATGGTTAGAAAAAGGAGTCTTTCTTCTTTTGAAAGATTTCAATGACGTCAAAATCGGATTACCACAAGGGGAGATATTGAATTTCAAAACGTCACTAGACTTTTTCGCTTAAACATTTTTAGTCTCTTCCAGACTGGGAAAAATCATTATTTTTTGTTTTCAATGATATTCATCACATTAGGGTTTTTTGGGGTGCTGATTTTAAATCTGCTATTATTTTTGGTCTAAAAAAATGTATAATACAAGTTTACTTGAAAACGTAAGCATATTTTTGAATTTATTTGTCAAAATATAAATTATTGTTTAATGGTTATATTTTTCTTTTAATTTACTCTATAAAACAAATGAATTGGTGAAAGGATCATGTCGATATCATTTTCTAAACTCGGTACAAAAAATAAAGCACTTTCAACCTATTTTATTTTATTTCTCGGCTCCTAAGGCGCATTGGACGGAACGCTAGGACATGTGTTGACTATTTTTCGATGTAGAATCACAAGAAAAAAAAATGGTCCAGATCGGTGACCCCACCACTGTATACTCCCCTTGTAAGTCTTTAATTAGCTAATTAAGAAAATACATATATATATATATATATATACATATATATATATATATATATATACATATATATATATATATATATATATATATATATATATATATATATATACATATATATATATATATATATATATATATATGTATATATATATACGTATATACATATATATATATATATATATATATATATATATATATATATGTATGCCCAGGCTGAGCTGTTAGGTTTTTGTACTTGGTTAAACATTTTATTAGCAATAAGTTCCTAAATACGTGGTAAAATTGATAAGAAACATGTTGAGGATTAAATAGCCTTTGAAAAGCAGATTGCTATTTACGTTTCACTATATTTAATTATATGAACAATTGTCTGTAAAGCACAGTCATATTACAAAATGTTTGAAAGGATATTTAATAAATAGAAATTGTGATGAAATGTTTATTACAAAAGTAGAAAGATAACCATGTCTTGATCAAATAATTAGTTACCAATTGACATCAATTATTTCCTCAGATCATAATTGGAGTATAAAAAGTGAATTAAAGAATTAAAAATATTTGAATGTATTTGGAATACAATGCATTATTTTCTCTAAGCTAGACAAGCTTATGATAACTATACCTTCTTTAAAAAATATACTATAATAAAATGTAACAATAGCAAAAGATATATAAAATTGAGATGCATAGTTGAACTAACAGGTGTTTATTGAGAATCCTTATAACAAATCAAAATAATTAATTAATTAATGATTATTGTTTCGAAATCTTTACTCCAAAGCAACAATTCTATATAAAATCCTTATTCATCCTATTATTATAGTTTATCAGTCCACAATACAGTTTTTTATTGTTCTAATTGTTTCGGCTAACAATAAATTATTAAATGAAAATCAATTAGGTAAAATTCTGACAATGATGAAGTTTGTACAGAGTGTCACAAGAATAATGGTCATCCGTTGGCCAGATGATTCTCTAATGCAGGATCGGAAAAAATAACCCCCATATTAACCCCCGCAAAATTAATTTAATTAACCCCCAGCATTAATTGGAGGACCATAACTCATATTTTACAATTGACAGGAGTGCCTTCATGAGGTTATTCTCGAAGCTTATCAAGACCTCTTTGCCATAAGCTTTCAATCAATCGTTGAAATTACTCATTAAGGACTTCACAGGTCATGTATGAATTTCATGAACCAGCTAGTTCTCTAGTCCCTCCCAGAATAGAGGATAGAATAATTTCACTCGCCCGTGGGCAGAAAAAGAAAGTTTCTTCCTAAAAAAAAAAAAAAAAAAAAATAAGTTGTTAGATTATCACTCTAGTGCCCATAGCAATTGGGCCTGTTCTCCAGCTGGACTTCATTCTTGAGGTAAGCTGCCATCTTGCTTTCAAATTCCTCCTCACTCGGCTAAGGACCTGGCGAGAATTTCTCAAAATTCTTTCAATACTTAAGTTATTGTCTTCCATTTTGCCTGCTGTGGTCGATGACGCTGGAAAACGAACTTTCGTCAGTCCACAATACCTGCTGCTGTGTGGAGAACGTTCCATAATGTCCAGCACCCACCTGCAAAACAATGCTCTCTGCTCCTGATCCCCGGGCCTCAACTCCTGAACTTGCTATCTGAAGGGAGACGTTCTTCCCGAAGAATCCGGCGGATCGTCATTCTCAAGACGGGCCAATCTTCTCAGTCCCAAAGAAGGCCTGGATCAGGCGTGGGCAATTATTCTATCCTCAATTCTGTGATGGACTCGATCTCAGGCTGGTTCATGCAGTTCATACATGACTTGTGAAATCCCTAATAAGTAATTTCAGCTAATGGTTGAAAGCTTATGGCAAAGAGGTCTTGAAAAGAGAATAACCTCATGAAGGCATTCCTGTAAATTGTAAAATGTGAGTTATGATCCTCCGATTGCGACTCAGAGGGCCGTTTTTCAATATTTATATTTTTTTTATACTGGAAGGTGCTTTTGTAAAAAATTCAAACGAGGTATTTTTGCAAAAGGCAATGTTAGTAGAACATGTAAAAAAAAAAAATAATGATCAAAATCGGCCACTATGTGTCAATTGGGATGGAATGACCCACGTAAAAGGTCATTTTGACCATGAGGAGTCATTTCTGCCCTGTGGTGCCATTGACTTTTTTCTTTCTCAAGATTCGTAGATTCTAAATATGCAATGAAAAAAATTGACCTTGAAGAACATTTCAAGGTCAATTTTGCGGGGGTTATTATTTCTGATCTCGTATTGAAAAATCATATGGCCAATGGATGACCATTATTTTTGTGACACCCTGTACATGATAATGGGTAGGACAGCTCTAAACTCAAGGGTTTCTGTTGGTAGATTAAAAATTAAATTATCTGAAAAGACAGGCAATATTTTTTTTTAGTAAAAAAAGAAGAAATAGTATCACTATTGTGATACTAGTGTCTCACTATAACTTAAGGATAAGTAATCCCCACCTACGGTGTAGTCTCCCTTAACTTATATAGCAGTCTACCACACTCTTAAGGGTTATAGGCCCAGTTTGATAAAGAAAAAATATAGTCATTGGGTTCAAATTCAAATTTTGGGATCAGTCAAGCCACATTACTTTCATTATTTATTCTTACTTTTATTATTAGTATTTAAATTTATTGTTATACATATTCAAATGTTATTAAAAAAAACTGCAGCCTGAGCCAACTTTAAAGTTAGGAGTATAGGTAAATGCCTGCTTCTAATAATTGAAGTCCCCTAAGGTCTAATGGAGACCTCGCCTAGTTCCTAGCCTTAGTTTCTCATGCCGGTGATGGTCGGTTCGAGTCCCACCAGTGGCAGGAATTTTCTCATCACATGGCTCGTTGAGAAAATTTCTCGCTGCACCAGGGATGTCGGCGCTATCGGCCAAGAAGTCGATGCTCCATAAAATAAAAAATAATTAAAGTATTTTCTTATTTAAATGGTGTATACTGATTTTTACTGGGTGGAGTGATTAAAACAGAGTTGATGCTACCAGTTCAATATTTTGAACTTGTAACTCCAGTTAGTATGATTAAAGAGGAGCAACAACTACCCCCTGTCGATATATCTCAGTTTTCCCAGAGAGGTAGTTACAACTTCATTTTTGATGTGATACATGAGAAGCTACATCTACCTAGATGTAGTTATGACTTATTTTTTTTTAAGTCCGAGGAGAAGCAGACTCCACTTTTGTCAGTTACTCTTCAAGATCAGGATTATTACTTTATATATTACTAGCTGTTACCAAGGGTGCATGCTACACCTACTTTCTGTCTATGACTCTCCCCGTATCAAGATCTACTTGATACCCAGTTACGAAAATCGGTCAAATGGTGTGAATTTGTTTATATCTGTCTAGTAGTTCATAATGCAACTGGCAGAGCCCAGCACCACAGCACTTCATCTAACAGCCAACAGAGGCCAGTAGCAGAGCCTGCGAGTAGATAGCTCTTATCAAAGAATGGCCAGCGCTCCTTGGTCCTTTTTACAATGACTGTTGATATAAAATTGAAACAAACTGCATTACATGATTATATAATGATGTAAAGTCATCAATGAGTGTGAGTTATTCTAATTATCAAGAACATCAACAAATAAATTTGAGACATTATTCAAAATGGCAGTCAGAATCTGAATGGTTCAGTGTAGCCAATTTTTCTTGAACAAAACTTTTGACCTTTTGATCAAATTTGACTATTTTGACCTAGCCTAGGAGATTTCCCGTAACAAGACCTACCTGTGTGCCAAGTTTGGTCAAAATCTGTCAAACTGTGTAGATTTGTATAAGGAACAAACAGAAAAACACACATACATAAAAACAGACAGACACATGATTTATATATATAGATTACTTCGGTTCAGGGGCATATATAGGAAATAATTTCAGACTAACATGGGGTTTTACACCCAAATAAATTTATTTTTTCTGGGCTAAGTGATATTATTTAATTTTTTTTTACACATTTTTACCGATTGAATCAAATTAAATTTTTTTGGGGAGTGGGGGGTTGCGGCCCCTTTTTATATACGCCATACAATAGGTCGAGAGCCAGTCGCTCCTTTTTTTCTCCCCTTTCTCATTTTTTTAATGTATTAATCTAGGCGCACGGCAGTGCGCCAGGCCAAGTTCCGGCCTAAGCATACTGTGTGTATATTACAGGCGGTCTTAGAGCCGATTTTTACCTTCTCATAACTTTCAACCAGGTAAAGATAAAGTTATGAAATTTTACACAGGTATTATACTACTAGATGTGAGTAAAACTGGAATTTTTCATAATTCTACATCGAATAGTTTCTGAGATATAAGCGATCGAAAATCGGGATTTATAGGACTCACTCACTCACTGACTCATCAAAATTATTACGCACTTCCCATGATGCTAGAGACTTGAAATTTTGCATGAAGATAGATATGAAGACGTTATTAAAGGAAAAAATCAAAAAATCGCGAAAAGTTGTGTTTGACTCCGCTTCCGGGGCGGGGGCGTTCCAGTTTTGTACTTCCTTCGGAAACCCATCATTCCGTCCGAAACCCATGATGTGGGGTATCAAATGAATTGTCTCGGTATGAAGAACCAATATTTGATGTTTTAAGAAACAATAAGGCGCATATAGGCTCGGTAAAAATCTTATACCAGCTGTCTGTCTGTACGTTTGTTCCTCTTACAAATCCGTACCGTTTGACCGATTTTGACCAAACTTGGGACACAGATGGGTCTTGATACAGGGAGAATCATAGGCTAGGTTAAATTTTCTATCAGCTGTCTGTTTGTTCCTTATACAAATTCACACCGTTTGACCGATTTTGACAAAATTTGACACACATGTCGGTCTTTATCCGGGTAGTGTCATAGGCTAGTCAAAATCGTCTATCAGCTGTCTGTCTGCATGTTTGTTCCTTACACAAATTCACACCATTTGACCGATTTTGACCAAACTTGGCACACAGGTAGGCCTTGGTCCGGGGAATGCACTAGGCTTGGTAAAAAAGGTCTTTCAGCTGTCTGTCTGTATGTTTGTTCCTTATACAAATTCACACCGTTTGGCCTATTTTGACCAAACTTGGCACGCAGGTAGGTTTTGTTCCATCGAAATGCCATCATTTCTTCTGAAACCCATCATGTGGAGTATCAAATGAATCGTCTTGGTAAGGAGAACCTATATTTGATGTTTGAAAAAACATTTCGACGCATCTTAACAAAAACAGTTGTGACTTCTTTCTTAAATGTAGTAAATAAAGTTGCAGGGTTCACTGCATAATATACTTCAAAGCAGATACTAAGTTTTTCAAAGTCGAGCCATCTAAATTACAAAGTTTAGGATCACAAACCCAAAATGTATCCTCTTTGTTCTTATCTTTTTCTTGAAGGCCTTCTGCACTTTCCCTATTGTGATCTTTATCCTCGGGATAAGGTTCCTGTGTTTTACAGTGTAATAGTGTAGTTAAGTGAGCAATCAATTTGTCCTCTATAGTAATGTCATCTGGAAGAGCTAACTTTTCTAGTCTAGTGATTAGATATATGTAGGTTGATTATTGGTATCAAATATCAAGCAGTAAGGAGAACCTTATGCAGAATCCAAGGACCCTGGTTTTATATGAAGTACAAAAGCCACTAGGTATGCGGCAACTAAATTCTATTTAATACTTAGTAAAAAGTAATGAGATCCCCAAAAAAACATAAATGTGAAATAGAGGCCAAGTTCCTGCCCCCACAAAGAAACCCCCCCCCTTCCTCAAAAATATCCCCTCCTAAAACCCCCCCAAAACGCCTTACCATTCTACACTCCAAAAAAGTAGTATGAGTTGGTGTATTAATTCAACCAAAAATATTTGCCAATACAAGAGATGATACAAGAAAGAAATGTCCAAGTTCATTACTTGGAAGACCTCATAGTTACTTACTAAGAACAGTAAAGACACTTCAACTGACCTTTAAAAACAACAATAAAAATACTTATATCCAGTTACTAAAATATCACTTTCCTCAAACAGGTATATTCTTAAACTTGGCAATGTTTTTTTTTGTGCCAAAATTATCTTTAGAGAAAAACTAAACAATGCCAAGTTTAAGAATATACCTGGTTGAGGAAAGTGATATTTTAGAAACTGGATATAAGTATTTTTATTGTTGTTTTTAAAGGTCAGTTGAAGTGTTTTTACTGTTCTTAGTAAGTAACTATGAGGTCTTCCAAGTAATGAACTTGGACATTTCTTTCTTGTATCATCTCTTGTATTGGCAAATATTTTTGGTTGAACTAATACACCAACTCATACTACTTTTTTGGAGTGTAGAATGGTAAGGCGTTTTTGGGGGGTTTTAGGAGGGGATATTTTTGAGGAAGGGGGTGTTTCTTTGTGGTGTCAGGAACTTGGCCTCTATTTCACATTTATGTTTTTTTGGGGATCTATTATATTACAATTTGTAAAATCCATTATTATATTATTTATTGATTTATAAAATGTAATGATCTATTATATCAGGATTTCTATTTTTTTTCCTGTGTTATAGAGTTAATCGCCAAAAGCTGTGAAACTCTCAATAAATAAATAATTTAATTTATGGAAAAAAAAAGGATTTCAAAGGAAATCATAAGGATGTAAAAGTACAATAATTTCCAGTTTGTCTGTCGACTTCTTCGCAAATGTTATTTAATTTGTTTAATTCAATTTTAATTTTCTTTGCATTTCACTAATAAAACAAGGTTTTCTGCCACCAAACTCCCAAACTAATCTCTGTCAAAAGATTTATTCTCCACTATCCTATTATCATCAGATGATGACGACATACTGCTCGCCATACTTCCAGAATTGATATGTGCCTAGCAGTGACTGACAAGGAAGAGTTCTAATGAAAACAGGAAATAAAAGCTGTAGGGGAAGGAGGGGCACGTTCGAACATGAAAGGTAGCCACTACTACAGGGTAGTTGTGTCTACCCCTAATTGTAGCTTCAGTTTTTCTAGCTAGCACATACACCTTCGTGTGGCAAACTCAATAGCCATAATCCCTCAGAATTTCCTTGACAGTTTCAATTTGAGTATATATCCCCCACAAACACCATTCATTCCCAATCCTCGTCCCTTAAAATTAATACAGGTTTTACCCCACTCCATTTCAGATCCCAGGTGGGTGTGTCAATCATAATATTGTTTGATATAATTTTTGCATTCCCTAAATTTTCACAGAATATCACTTAATCCTCTTTCTGATGGAATAATAAAAACTACAGCTTGAAATCTAAACATTAAAATTGTACCAATGAGTAAACCTTTCTATAGCTTTCAACCACGTCTTGTAATCATTTTGCTTCAACATCAATGAATCTTTCTGAGGGAGAAATGTCCTTACATCCTTACTTATAGCCACAAGGTCTTCCTTATCTTTCCAAATTCCTGTAATTAAAAAAAAAAATGTACTATATTAGACTGAAACTATTCACTGGTGAGACTTGAGTGGGACTTATCGATCCAGATGGTCATGAAAGAGCGTGGAGAAGACCTGGAGAAAGGTACTAAGTTGAGGATATCAGAAACTGTGGCATTTGGAGGTGGAATTTATTGGGAACCACTTACCAAATTGGTGCCGAGCGTAGGAGTGGCCTTGAATGGTTTTAGGCAAGTGGAAATGATGTAACAAGATCATGTAGTGCTTTATATGGCTCTTATTGGCAATGAAGCATTGTTTATGCATTATAATTGCCAGCAGCATAAGGCAGCTACTGTTTACTTGAAAACTAAAGGTATCCGTAACCTGGAGTGACCTGTGAGGAGTCCAGGCCTTTTTCTAATTGAACATGAGTGGAAAAAACTTAAAAAGAAGGTTAGGTCACAGGATTCCTCCTACTGTAGTAGGAGGAATGCTATATTGGAGGAGTTGGGCAAAATCCCACAAGATTTTATTAAAAAGGTATTAATGAGTAAGCAGTTATGAAAGCCTGTGGAGGCAATACTTCTTATTAAGTGCCATTAAAGACAAAAAGTCCGACTTACAGGAACTGCATCATCATAGCACGGTTCCGTTCTTATCCCTAGTCTAATTTGGAAAGATTAAAATAGAAACAGTTATTATTTTGGTTCGACCATTCTTGAAAAGGTTCTATGATCTTACCTGAATGGGTCGGCCAACCCCAGAAAGGCCCCAATAAAGTCAGTTGGAAAGCCTTCGAATCTCTCTCTTTGAAAGCTATATTTCTAACAATGAATTGATTTTCTTATTTTACTTAATCTTTTTTATTGTCAAATACATTATCCAACTATCAGCAATTAAAAAATAACAAGGAATAAAAACAGACAAAATGAACCATTCGAATAAACGAAATCAATTACTTCATAGTTTAAGCACTTATGTATCCGATTGACATCGCCTAATCAAAACATTCTTCAGGACCTTTTTTGTAGAGCATTTAGTAAGCTTTCGAATGGTAACCTTCTGTGTACCAAGATTCACAACCGTTTTCGAGATATTAAGGAAAGTATACAAAGTTCCCAAAGCTTTTCATGTCTGTTAATAAAATATTTTATTCTAACCCTTCCTTAACTCCAAACGTAACCATATTTTCAACATATTAGTTTTGATGAAATTCGAACATGTAGAAAATGTTTCAACAGAATCCCATGATTCTAAGTACCCAAACCAAAAACGTTATTCAACAACTATTTTCCCAATTTTCTCAAAAACGGTTAAAGCTACCGCCTTAAAAATGGTTTCATTCGTTTTCCTAGGCCAAGAAGCCTATAAAACGAGTACTTGCAAGCATATGAAGTAAGTGCAACTATTTTTTTTGCATGAATCCCCGCTTCAAAACCCATGCTCCGGTGGGTGGATTCTGCTGGTTAACGAATTTGACCTTTCAAATTAACGAAAAATTGTTGTACCAAATTTTATCAAAATTATTCGCTGTGCTAGACCGCAAACAGACATATATATATATATATATATATATATATACACACACACACACAAATTTGACCACCGTTATTTTCGTTCTCTAGGGGTTCTGAAACGCAAAATGTTCTAGTCGGCACTTCCGGATTGCGTCATGAGGTCAACCTTATAAGCGGGGTTCCTCCCTATGGAGGGAGGAAAGAACCAAGCTAAAACATTTAAATTTTATAAAAAATGAAATTTTTTTGTTCTTTTATTTTTGTAAAGATTTTTTTTTGTTCATTAAAAAGATATTACCTATTAATATTCTGTTCAATGAAGTTGTTTGATTTGAATTTATGAGGCTTTTTGTAAATTTAAACCTGCTGTGCTTAAAAAAAAATCTAGGTGTTGTGGCGTGTGATTTTATAACTGTTCCTGTTAAGAAAAATATATTTTTTTGAATGAAAAACAGTTGGCCCTATTTTAGGGTGGGTTTACACTTGCTAGTTATTGCAGGATATTTATATCAGAGAGAAATTGCGACTATTGAAACCCCATGTAAAATGTATGTCTGCAATTAATTCTACCATGAGCAATTTATTGCAGACATACATTTTACATGGGGTTTCAATAGTCGCAATTTCTCTCTGATATAAATATCCTGCAATAAGTAGCAAGTGTAAACCCACCCTTAGTCTAGAAGACTGATGGATCCCATGTTTGCCAAAAAGAACTAATGTGTACAACTTACCAGCTATAAGACCAGCAAGAAATGCTGCACCTACTGCTGACATCTCTACACATGAAGGTCTGTGAATAGGAATATTAACGAAATCAGCAAGCAACTGCAGTACAAAGTCATTTGAGGATACTCCACCATCAACCCTGAGAAATGGTTTCAGATCAGTGACATCGAACATTAGAGGTAACATTTTAAGCACTATTAAGGTTTTTAAAAATACTGTGTACAAATAATTCTCAACAAATTCTCAAATTACTTCCTGGATTTAATCGAATAAAAATGAGTATAAAAAAAAAAAAAAAAAAAAAAAAAAAAAAAAAAAAAAACAGAATGGAGGAAATAATTTATGAAGTTTTGAAGCTCTCAGAAAACATCAGAGGGAGTATGGGGGACATAGAACAAGAATCACTGACTGCAAGCTGAAAAGATGAATTTATGGTTTGTGAATAACCCATCACACTTGTGAACAATAAAGTATTACTGAAATGTATACACTGTTTAAATATGACCACTCATCCTTATATTGAATTAAGAAGTGAAAGAATAAAATTTGCTGAAAAAATTAGAAATACATTTCACCTCTAGCAGTTACAACATTCCATTTCTGTAAAGCACCAGTTATATTCAAAAGCATCAGGATGAATTGTGCCATTAAGTAAACAAGAGCTTGGAAGGGTAAGTGAGACAAAACATTTCTCGTTTTATAGGCTCAAAAACCATGATCTTGAATTTTAAATATACAACTTAAATAATATCACCGAAGAAACCATAATAATATAAAAAAATATAAATTATATACATAACTATTCAAGAATTATAATTTAAGTCCTCTGATACAATAATATAATTACATGAACCTACAATAATAGGAATATTTTTACCTCCCCATTTTTCTCCATTTAATTTTACCAGAAAAATTGTGTTAAGAGTCTAAAAATTCTGCTGGCTACCACACTTGAGTTTAAAATAAATTGCACAATGTATTTCTTACTGAAATGTAATCTACAATACAATCAGATGATTTTTGTGGACACTATAGTACATATAAAACATTTTTTAATAATCTTTATTTTAATAAACTACAATTTAATGGCTGAAAATGTGGATGTGCCATAAAAAAAAAAAAAAAAAAAAAATAAGAGGGGCAATACAATTGCTACATAATTTCAGAAAAGTAACAAACAGAGGAATCACACACATTACACTTGTAAAACAAAGTTCCTCAGAAAGGGAATGAAAGGGTGCTCAAATTAGAAAATGTTGAAATTTTTTCAAGGATCTTTTCTTTTAAATTAGAATTTGCAAATATATATGTAATTGAAGGAGTTACTTCTCTTAAATTTTGCCCAATTCTAAATTAGATAGCAAATGCCAGAATATAGAATGGTAATTGAATGCATTAAATAATGAGGCAAAACTCACTTTACACTTGATAAGGTAGTACTCAATTCATCCTTAAATATTGTGAAGAGCTGAACAACTCTGAAGACAATGCTTTCTAAAACAGCTCGAATAAGATGAGCTCTTCTAGAGGTAGGTTTCAGGCCAATAAAACCTGCAGCTGCTTTAACATCATTTACTGGAGCCTAAATTCGAAATGAGAACTTAGACGTTTTGTGAAAATATTGTCTGAATATAGCATCTGTAAATAAGTTCTAAACCTTATTTAAGATTTAAAATAAAATTGAAATGAAAAGAATTGTCCCTTTTAATTTTAATTGACTCTAATAAGGCTAAACATTCTATTTATATTGAAACAATAATAGCAAGATCGAGTATTCTTGAATGTTCTTAATCATTCATAATTCACGTCCTTATTGAGCAGAATTTCAAATACATAATTTTTTAAATGTGAGTCCTTAGAGTTTAAATCCAAGACTGACACATCCCGTTAGCCTTGCTTGTGTGTTCAAAAACGCTTTGTCTTGTTGCTCAATTGCTTGTATTCTGTTAATTTGATTACTAATTTCTTATAATGCACAGTACATTACATATCATTCAAGTCAGTTAATATATAGTTTATAATTGGTTTTGTTTTCACAAAATCAAATAATAATTTCTATTATCGATGTTAAAAAGTTACAATGAAAATTTAAAGCTTCTATTGCATGAAAACTAATTCAAGATATTTAAAATTATTTGCTAAAATGTTTATTTAAACATTACCGATTTATCTATATTAAAATATAAAAAGATATCATGCCAACTGGTATCATGATAAAGGGAGGAAATAGACATATTTCTTATTATTTTTTCTAATACCTTATTAAATAACCCTATATTTTTCCTTCCTCTGGGAAAATTAAAAATACCATTGAAAAAATTATTTTAATAAACTAATAATATCAAACATAAATAAAAACCTAATGAGTAAAAGATACCCTATGTTTGATGTTGATACACACATAGAAGTATACAAAATATAAATAATTATAAAGTTAATTTTCAACATTTTTTTTGAGGCGAATGCTTGAGAAGTGCGTTTTCTCCCTTAAACCTAACCTTTTTTTTAGTTAAGTACTCATACAAAACTGTTTGTTTGAATTGGTGGGGGGCACGTTGTGAACTCCCCTTGTTAGCACGCTTACGTTCTCATCCCTAGTGACACTTGGAAAGCTTGGAGTAGATACAGTTAATATTTTGTGAAAAATGATAACACCTACTTCAATCTCAGAAAAAAGTAAGATTTTAGATTCTGCAATGTACAGAAAACTGCATAATTTTAAGAAAATGTAAAAAGTATTTATGTGGGTGTCTCCCCGTGGTCTAGTGGCTAAAGCCTTAGATTGTCAAGCGGGAGATGGTGGATTCGATTCCCACCAGCAGCAGGAATTTTCTCATCTAATGGCTCGTTGAGAAATTTCCTCGCTGTCCCTCGGATGTCAGCGCTAATGGCCCAGATGTTGATCCACAGTAAAAAAAAAAAAAAAAAAAAAAAGTATTCATGTCTGATGCTCCAATAAAATATATCTTTTTTAATTTTATTTATGGAACAGTTTCTATATCCCCCGGTGCTTCTCTGCTACCCCTCTACTCCTTCTCTGCTTTATTTTGCTGGATTCCTCTCGAACTTCATCAGGCTGTTTTTTTTTGGCGGTAGTCAGGGGAATGATTGTTCTCCAGATCTGGGATCCCTTTATACTGCTTGCCTCAAATTCAGAACAAAGAAAAAAAAAATTATAACATCTAAAACCTCTACCTTAAGGAAATATAAGATTCCACCAGCACTCTTAACTCTTCAGCGTCCGAATACAGCGGAGTAAAAGCGGGCTCACTGGACCAAGTGGTAGTGATGCCAACTGTGCCCGCTGAACCGACTACATTTTGACTTTGCAAGTGGGTTCTTTTCTTTAATTACGCATAATTTCCCATCATCCTTTTAGATCCAGACAGGTGGAACTATTTTTTTTTAATAACTCATAAATTACCTTTTCACATCTTTTTTAAATACATATTTTTTTAAAAAATTAAAAATTCTTTTGTGTGGTAAATGCCAAAACACGGCACAACATACAAGCATGTAACGTATTCCTTACAGAAGTATTTGTATTTCGACTTTTTTTGTTTCTTCCTACACACATTTTGACATTTTAATAAAGCACTACTACTCTGTTTAAAGCCAGAACGTAGACTGAGGGGACCTACAAGGCAGGGTTGAATAGATGCAGCAGGTAGAAAAGGGTTTAAAAAAAAAGATGCAAAAAGGGTAGCAATACTTGAGCTTGTCATAAGAACCACTAGAAGATTGCACTAGGTACAGAGCTACTAAAGTAGCTCACGGTCTGGGGAGCCTGCCTGTCACCGAACTATTATAGTAGCCCATGGTCCGGGGAGCCCGCCTTTCACCGAACGATTATGGTAGCTCATGGTCTCTAAAGGGTTAATGGGCATTGGCCCAACTACATCAGGGAGATCCAACACCATTGGTCTGCTGAACCTGAAGTAAGTAGTATAAAGGGAGCCCAGAACAGGAAAACAATCATTCCCTTGGCTACCATCACAGATGAAAACAAATAGCTTGACGAAACTGGAGAGGAATCTAGCAAAATATCACAGGAAGAAGTAGGAAGCACTGCTGGAGATAGAAGAAGCAGTGTATATATATATATATATATATATATATATATATATATATATATACACACGGCTTCTTCTATCTCCAGCAGTGCTTCCTACTTCTTCCTGTGATATTTTGCTAGATTCCTCTCCATTATTATTTATGTTAATTAAAAAAAAATAAAAATTGTAAACAGTATATAGGTCTGATGCATCCACAATATATATATATATATATATATATATATATATATATATATATATATATATATATATATTGTGGATGCATCAGACCTATATACTGTTTACAATTTTTATTTTATTATTTTTTTTAATTAACATAAATAAATATATAAGGATGCATGCTCATACCTAATTGATTACTGCTTTTAAGTTTAGGAATTCTAAACTTCATTGCAAATAATTCAACTAGTTTCTGAAACACATAATAGAAGAGCCAATAAGAAAATTGTACTAAGCCATCTTCCGATGTGATACTTTTATTCAAAAATGTTTAAAGTGTGTGTCATTGATCCAAATGAATGGACATGCCAACTTTTATATAATTTTCTATGAAGAATTGAAACTTGAAAATGATTCCCAGCACTATAAAATGATAAAAATGGACTAATTTTCCCCACGACAATTTAATAATGTTTTAAAGAAACTAACTGAATTCTTAGTAATAAAGTTTGACTTGTTTTGAAAAAAAAATAGTAAAATTAAATCCGATTAGGTTTAAACATGCTACCTAATAAAGAGGAAAATCTTCCCTGCACTAGCAAAGCTGTAGCTTTGACATTCCAGCAATTGCCCAATAGGCTTAACTGATGAGTGTGGGGATGAAAGAATCAAGGTAAACTGTCAGGCTGAAATGATAGGTGAATTATAATATATAGGCTTAAGACTACAAGAATTTGGAAGACTATTTTAATGAATAGTTTTGATTCATTAAAACTATTCATTAAAACATCACATGAATAAGAGTGAGGATTTATAAGGTAATATTTATATATTTTGTAATTCGGCGAACGCTTAAAGTTTGGAAGTTGAATTTAATATAGGGGCTTGTTTCGTTAGCGTAGTATATACGTAACAGTTTAGTCAAGATGAGTTGCTCAGGAAGCCTACTATATATTATACCACTCACTCACTCACTGACTCAATTTTTTTTTATTTTTTTTTTATATTCGAATTTTTTAAGTATTTTTAGAGGGGTTCAAAGTTTTAGATGGTTAGAGCTGGCAAGCCTACGTTGCTAAGACGATAACAGAACAGCTGTTATCGTACTGTATCTATTTCATAGTATTATTTTTAATTGAGGTTAATTTCAACTATGATGGCAGACCTTGAATTACTAGAAATAAACTGTGATTTTGTCCCTCATAGAGTTTACGCCTTGGTGATGGTCCATCCAAGGTAATAATATCCCGAATCACTTGACACAAAAATTTGAAATTTTGCACGGACAATCCGTTTAGAATGTAAGCAGTAGCTAAGAGTGTGGAGGTCCGGTGTGTCCAGGTGTCATGAAACCACATGAACGTGATAACCACGAAAATGAACACAACAGTAGCTAAGAAAGATTTTTTTTTTTTATATCCGATTTATTCAAAGCTGGTTGTTCATCGGTTGATAAGTAATCAAAGTATGATGTTTCTTGACATTGGGGCGCTCCGGACTTTCCCATTTTTTTTATATATTCAAATGTTAAAATACTTTTAGGGGGGGGGGGAGTTGAATTGTTAAGAAGTTCCTCATCGGCTAAAAAATGTTCCGATTTTGATGACATTTAGTACAAAAATCTTTCTTCTCATTTGAAAGATCAAGTTCATTAACCAGATGAATCCGTTCACTGGAACATGGTTTTTGGAGCAAAATTTGCGCGAAAAAAATCGGAAAGCTTACATTTTTGAGTCCATATGCTAGCAGGTTCTCGTTATATAGATTCCTTGACTACTGAAAACGGATGAAACCATTTTTAAAGCGATTTATGTAACTGTTTACGAGAAAAATTGATAGAAATACTTTTCCAAACTAATTTTCGGTTTGGGTATTCAGAAACCATGATTGGTTCACTAGAAACTTGTACCAGGTATTTGACATTCATCTAATCTAAGTAAGATATTTAAACTTTGGTATTGTTTGGAGGTAAGAAGTAGGTAAGAAGTATATGGAGTTTCGGATCTCGGTATATTTTCTAAAATATCTCGAAAATGGTTGGGAAATCGTAGTAAGTGGAAGGCGGCTATTCGAAAGGTTACTAAATTCTCTACAAAAAAGATTCAGTTGTAATGTTCCGTGGGGCGATGTCAATCGAAGAGATAAGTGTATTTGTCTCTGTTTACTTAACATTTTAAGTGGTTGTATTTTTTTTTTTTTTTTTTTTACTTTCCAACGGAATCAAGCACGGTTACCTCCACATGGTGTTTCCTAGGTAACTCTTGAATGATAGAAGACTAGAAATAAACTGTGATTTTGTCCCTCATAGAGTTAACGCCCTGGTGATGGTCCATCCGAGGTAATAATATCGCGAGCCCTTGCATAGCCTCCTCAACCATCAGCATTCCCAGCCAGAACATTTCTTGGTAATGATCGCAAAAAATAATGTGAGTTTCGAAATGACATCTTGGAAACATATTTTTTTAAAATTTTACCATCCATTTATCATTGGCAACGAATTTCTACTGGTACGGGTTAAACTTCTATTCCTAGTAACCTACAGATAACGGGGTATCTCTAAGTTATCGCTTTGTTGTTGTTGGTCCGGAGCGCCCCAGTATCAAGAAACATTATACTTGGATTACTTATCAATTCATGAATAACATATTGTATGACGGGACCGGCGCTATAATAAACTGCACAAAATTATATAGTAGCGTTAATTTTGATGATGCATTATTTAACGGAATAAAATAACTACTTATCTGCCGTGACGAAGCACGGGTATTCAGCTAGTATTATATATTATTTAGATACTTACCTAAATTTATTTTAATTGAATTATTTTAATTTGAATTATTAATAAACGTATTCAACAGATACAGCCTTAAGATCTCATTTAGACCCTACAAAAGACTCTATATTAAATTAAAAGACCACAAAACCCCTATATTAAATTCAACTTCCAAACTTTAAGCATTCGCCGAATTACAAAAACATATAAATATTACCGTATAAATCCTCACTCTTATTCATGTGATGTTTCAATGTGATGTTGCTGTGAGGTGTTGACACTTTTGTGTATGTGAGAATCTTAAGAAATCACAATTCCGTCTTTTGATTCAATAAAAACTACATTTCATAGTTAAATTGAGTTTATTTATGCCAACGTTTCGGCTTGAAATGCAAGCCTTCTTCAGGGCTATGGAGGAGAGGGAGAACTATCCCGTTTCATGGTGGCTACATTTCTCGGCAGAATGTACGACTTGGGGCTCCAAATAATAGGAAATTTTATTCATTTCCGGGTCAATTACTTAGTTTGACGCTTATAAATATACATACGAAAATTCGCAAACACTCAAAACTCGACCTGTAGTGAGGTACAGACAGGCATTTATTTATTTATATTGACCTTTTGAATTGAATTTTTCAGTGAATCCAAGTGTGAATTCAAATGGATTCGTATTCATAGATGTGAATCCGAAAAGATTTGGATTCATGGGTGTGAATCCGAATAGATTCGGATTCGGATGTGTGAATCCAAATTTCGTATTCGGATTCACACTTGCAAATATGAATCTATTCGAATTCACACTTTTGAATACGAATGTACTCGTATTCGGATTGACACGCCAAGGTGCTGTGAATCAAATTCGGATTCGAATTTACGAATACAAATCTGCCCATCTCTGCCTGTAGCAACTCCAGTGTTGCGACAGAAGCAGGAGGGTGGTTCTTCTTCGATGAGTGCTGAAGTTCATTGATGGCTGATCGGCTTCTGTGGCGGGGGCATTTTCAGTTGCCGTAGTCTGTTTTGATGGATGGTGGCTTGGCGGTGTCCTGCTGATCATGGATATTGACCGATCATGTACAGGTGATTGATGATCATGTACGGGTGATTAATGATCACAAAAGGGTGATTGATGATCACGTAAAGGTGAATGATGATCACGTACAGTTGACTTATGATCACGTACAGGAGATTCATGTAGGTTTCATTGTGCCAGATGAAGCTTGGTGAAAGTTGCGTGGTGCTTGGCGAAGGTTTCGATGCAGTTAGTGAAGGTTGCGCGGCGCTTGGTGAAAATTCGTGGTGCAGATTACAGAGCGGGAGAGCTGACCTTGGGTGGTGTGATAAAAACGAAGTGTCTACCTAGTAGACACTACGGTGTAGTTTTAGCTTCAACTCAGATCGATGTGATTAAAGAAAGGCTACCACTCCGTAGTTACAACTACCCTAGATGGAGTGGTAACTGGAAAAACTGAAGCTACAACTAGGGGTAGATACAACTACCCTGTAGTAGTATCTACCATTCATGTTATTATTAGCCAACCCCTACAGCTATTATTTCCTGTTATCGTTAGAACTCTTCCTTGTCAGTCTCTACTAGGCACATAAGTGGTAGCATCAACTCCGTTTTAATCACACCACCCGTTCATTCATGTCATTGAGCAGCAGTGAAGTTGTGCAAAATGTTATCGTAATCTGAAGATGAAAGAATAACTGATAAGAAATCTCTAGACAGAGATATGTTCTATAAAAAATTATATGGAATTAATAAACAAAGTGAGTGATGTACAACTTGATTTATTATAAAATTATATATATTTTTTTTTATTTATTTTTTTTTTTTTTTTGGGTGCATCGACTACTAAGGCCATGAGCACCGGATAAAATTATATTAAATCAAATTTACTAATTAATGAGGCGTTAGGCATTCTGATAATTTAAAGATTAAAAGGCTAAAATTTTATTTCGATTTTCTTCTCCACTAATTTTTGTTGCAACACTGTCTGCAACGTGGTCAAATTCCTCAACATTTAAAGGGTCTTTAAGATGTTTAGCAATATTATGGAGTACAGCACAGCTCATTACTAGATTTGGTATTCTTTCAAGTGCTACATTTACACAATTGCCAAGAATTGGGAACCTCCGAATTTAAATGATGGCTCCAAATTTAAATTTGGCACCGGAATTGCCGAGGTGCTAATGACCTCGGCAGTAGATGCACCAAAAAAAAAAAAAAAAAATGGGAACCTTTGTTTCAGTTGCCCGAAAAAACACGTTCTATATTTGCAGCCCCTCCCTGAAATTTAATTTGATTTAATCGGTAACAATGCGTCAAAAATAAATTAAATAATATCACTTAGTCCAGAAAAAATAAATTTGTTTGGGTGTAAAATAGCCCCAAACCCCCCATTAGTCAAAAATGAGTTCCTATATACGTCACTGAACTAGAGTAATAATAAATATAGTAATAATTCTGATCTTGAAGACTAGCTGACAAAAGTGAAGTCTGCTCCTCCTTAGACTTCAAGAAAACGAAGATGTAACTACACCTAGGTAGTTGTAGCTTCTCTTTTATCACACAAGAGATATATCTACAGGGGGTAGTTGTAGGACCGGTTTAATCACACTAAAGGTAGTTACAACTTCAAAATACTGAAGTGGTAGCATCAACTCCGTTTTAATCACACCACCCCTTGTTTGATAGTGAAAAATGTCTGCCGGTCCATTCAGGGTCACCCGCACATCCTATGATCCGGGGCAAGTAGGAAGAACGTATGTCCCCCTCGAAATCAGGTAGTTTGATCACGTCGGGGTCACCATTTTAACCGTTGTTGTGTGAGGCTAACATATCAGGAACAAGGTCCATAGCACAACGGAGTCATATGCACGTGGTCACTGCCTGGGAACAGACCAGGCAAGGACTGGCTAAAATGGCGTTAGATCTGGCTGCAGTGTTGTACAGAAGCCTACCTGAAGCAACTCCAGTGATGCCACCAAATAAAAGTGAGAAGTTTGGGTGGGGGGGGGGGCACCGCTACACTATTATTTTCAATTATATTTCCTTTTATTTTTATATTATTGATATGTGAAGTAATTGAAACCGGACTACTGTAATTTTTTCAAGACAAAAGAAAGAATTTTTCCTATCTATATATTTAACTAAAAAAATAGTTAAATGATAAATAAATAATGAAATGCACAAGAAAATATATTTTCTTATTTACAATTTTATTCCATCAGAAGAAAATCCTTTTCCTTTAGCTGCTCTACATATTCCACTTACAAACACCCACAACATGAAATGAGATTTCTTTGTAAATACATAATTGCTATGAACAATGAAACATTGAAACTCAAGATGAATACTAAAATCAGGCACCTGAAGTCCATTAAAAGCAGGTATAAAATAAACACCACCATTATCCTCAACTGATTGTGCAACAGAAGAAGATTCTGAGGGATCGTGTAGGATATCTGGAAGAAAACCATTCCAAAATTTACTCTTTTGCAAGAAAGCATTACATTCTCTTTTAAATATTATTCATTGGTGATCATTATATTTTTTTTTTTCATTCAAATTTGGTATAAAATTTACTAATTTTTCAAGTTTACGGGTAATATTGAACATTTTGTAGCCTTAAATAAAATAAAAAATATATTATCCAGTGATGCTAATGGCTTAGATGCAGAAGCGACGTAAAAAAAAAAAAAAAAATCGATCATAGGGGCTAGGTCACACCTGGGACATGGGGGCTTCCAGACAATTGCTGAAGGTCAGTCTATGTTAAGACAGCTGCTCAACAGGGGAGGCAGGTGATGGTAGTCCGTAAGCTGGCCAGGGCCCATGTCAATGGGCACAATAGTAGAACCCCTGCATAGTGCAGTGAATAGAGAGTTACAACTCTTTTTTGAGGCCTGAAACCATCGGAATGAAACTGGGATAGTCAATAAATGTCCTCCAATCAAAGGTGAAACAGCTTAGGGTGTTGAACGTATAATTGTTAATCAGCCCTCCGTATTTTTTACGGCGCATCGACACCTGGGCCATTAGCACCGACATCCAAGGGGCAGCAAGGAATTTTCTCAATGATCCGTGAGTGAGAAAATTCCTGTTGCCGGAGGGAATCGAACCCACCATCTCCCACATGAGAAACAACAGCATTAGCCACTAGACCACGGGGAGACCCTCAATCAGTCCTACTATATGAACTTTTGGATACCAGGCGACCTCCAGTTTCAAGAAATGGTTTGGGATTAATTGAATTTAACCTCAATCTTTTTGAGGTAGAAAACAATGCTAAAGATGAAGATGAAAACCTCAAAGAAGGTGCCTCTGGACAGAGCAGATGAGTACCGTCATTTGGGGTGAGTTCGGACACATTTTCGAGGTTTTCTCGTAATTACAAAAGACAGAATTTTTGTAAAAATCTGAAAACATTAATGTATGAGCCCTTAACATTCGTCTATTGAATAGTGTACAGTAGAACTTGGATAATTCAAACCTCTAGGGGCCGCTAAAAAAGTTCAAATTATCAAAAATTCGAATTACAAAAGTTTTTGAAAATAAAGGGGTAAAAAATCAAATTTCATATTTTCACATTTTTTTAATTTAAAAAAATATAATAAATTTTATTTAAACAAGAGCAAATATTTCATAAATTGATGATTACTTACATATGTAATAAATAATTTATAAAAAAAGTAAAAATAAAAGTCTATTGTTTTGAAAAAAGTCATTTTCATGGGCAAGAAGTTTTTCATTATTTTTCAGGTACGTTGATAAAGTGTTAGGAGGAATTCTAAAGTCCTTGGCAATTTCAGATATTTTCTTTATTCCATTTTCAACTTCTTTAATTGCAGCTATTTTCTCTGGCAACGTTAAAGTTTTATAACTGGTAGGCTTCGACATCTTAAATCAAGAAGTCACTGAACTGCGCTGTACACCGGAAATTCAAGGCACAAACAATACAACAGATCTAGACGCTGACTCACTTATAACTGAATAAGAAATGATGATAGGAGGTATGGTGGGAGGGAATTCTAGGATAGAACAACAGGATGGTGTATGTAACTACAACCCCTGGAAGGGAGGAAGCGCGACCCTCCACTTTGCAGAACTCCTAGACTCCAAGAACTATACTATGGGTCATTCCATGTCAAATCAACACACTTTTTTTACCTCTCATAGATGGAACCACCGCGCTTCTTGTCCCGGAACCCCTACATCCGTATCTTACTATCCTTCTTACCCGAGGGGACAATATTTAAAAAAAAAAAATTAAGATTGAACATCTCCCATTGGAGGTAGAGACTCGTAAAAAATTCGAATTATCCAAAATTTTATTCGAATTAACCACGATTTTTTTACATTGTTTATGCCCTAAATTCTAGGGACCGAGAGAAATATTCGATTTAACCACGATTTCGAATTATCCATGTTCCACTGTATTTTGTTTTTTGAATATCTCAACAATTTTAAATTTTTTGATCGCTAAAATGTGTCCGAACTCACTCCTACGTGTGGGGGTAAATCTAATCTTAAACTATAGTTGGAGTGAGTTAGGTCATAATTGACGATATTCTCAAGAGGAATATTTTCTATAATATTTTTCAGATTAACAAAATATTCTTTAACTTTTTCCTTATCATCTTCTGCTTTACACCTTTTGATACGTTGTGTAAGGCGTTCCGTTAATGGCGGATTCCTTTAAATAAAGCCGTCAAACCATTCCAGTCTGGGATTGCCTTAAAAATTCTGCGAATTTTTTCCTGACCTATCCAAATATGTTTTTAGATTTGGCGAATATCTTAATCGAGTTAATGGGAAAGTCCCATTCAGCTGCAGTTAAAATTCCCCTTTGATATTTTTTTTTCTTCTTGACTCAATTTTTTTTGGCCACCACTTTTTTTTGGTGTGCATTCCTCTAACTTTATCATTTAAAGTCGATTTAGGTATTGTACATCAAAATACTTAAATCGATTCGCTCGAGTCTTCTTTTTGGTTTTCACATCGTCAATAACATTTTCCATAGCCTCTTTGGAATAAATACTGTTTTCCTTTAAGCCAAGAGGACGCGGGTATAATTGATGCATGTCCGAACTCACCCCCACGGTATGCGAGGTTCTTACTTAAACAAGAAAAAAAAAAGCTTTTGAACCAAAAAAAAAAATATTTATTTATGTATCGTTAGACTACATATAAACCTACTATAAAATATGAAAAATTAGGGTTTAATTACTCACACAGCTTCTACACAGACGTTTGTTTCTAGCATTTTGAAAATCATGGAAATTACAACTCACATTAAAATATTCGTTACTCACTTCAAAGTGTTCTCACGGCGATTTCGGCTTAACTATATGGGAAAAATGCAATATCGATCATATTTGTCAAGCCAATTATGACTCTAATGAAGAAATTTGCTCAAGGTCACGTGATTTCCTACGCCATGCACTATTGTCCGAACTCGTACTACCTGTCCGAACTCACCCCAAAAGACGGTATTTGTATTTATAACAAATTTCCCTGAAGACGCACCAAAAGGGTGTGAAACATGTAGGAATGCTAAGAAATAAATAAATGAAAGTGTATAGTGAAGTTTTGATGCTCAGCCTATATTGAGAATTTCATTTTTAGTTTGACCTGATAAGGAGCTTTCAATCCTATTAAGGAGGTAATCAAGGAAAAGTATGTTTACAGGTGTCTAATAAGAGTTTAACAAGTAAGTAATTATTATAGAACAAAGGAAATGCTTTTTTCCATATCGATATTAAGTTATATTTAAAAAATGTAGCAAGTAGAATGTTGAGAAGACATATCACTTTTACCTAAATCCTGAGTCCATTTTATTAAAACTCCAGTGTCATTTGATGATCCTTCAGCAATATACACAAGCTCATTTTGAAACTTCCATCCAACAAGAGGGTACAAACCTATCAAGAAAAATATATACATAATAAAGAACAAGTCACAGAAATGATATTAATTTATTTTGACAAAAAGACAAAACCTATTTAAAAATAAACAGACATGCACTGAAGGAGAATATACCTTGAAATGAAGAATGAGGATTTTTTCCTGTGTTCATATCTAAGAAGGTTCCCGTGCCCATAGTTAATTTGATGTCTCCGACATTGAAGCAACAAGCACCAAATAGTGAGGCAGACTGGTCAGCCA